>PVHP010005843.1:0-20000 GCA_004024765.1 Zapus hudsonius
CCCCGTGTATGTTTCTTTGTAAATTATCATTTAATAAAAACCTGAAGTGTAACCTGCAATAGCCACACAGTGGAACTCACAAATCACAGGCCCAGTGAGTTCTACATATGGACACAGCCTGGACCCACTGCGCAGGCCAGGATGCTTCACTAGAAGGTTCTTCCTAATCATTAGGCTCCCAGGGGTGGCCGCTGTTGACTCCTGTCACCATAGATTCCTTTTGTCTGCTTTAGGATTTGATGTCATACTGCTTCAGGAGTTGCTTTTCTCACTCACTGTCCCATCGTGAACTGGAGCTGACTCTTTTAGATACTCATAGAGGTTTGCAACCATCATCACTGCAATTAACTTTAGAGCACTGTGTCATCTCTACAAGAAACCCTGTCCCCATAGCTAAAGCTCTGCAGTGCCCCCATGCCTCCCACTCCCATCCCAAGGTAGCTTTGCCGTTTCTGAGCACTTTATGTAGATGATGGTACAGTTTGAATCTGGAATGCCCCCCACATGCTCATGATTTGTGCTATTTTTTTTGCCCTCCTCCCATTCTTCTTCACCAGTTAAAAATTAGTTTCTATTGGGTCACCAAATGTGTGGCGAGTCCCTTACCAAAGAGGCTTGGAGCTTCCTTTTGGCCAGTGACTCGAATACCTGGTGTCTTATGGGATCTAAGTCTCTGAATTTTTTTCTTTAGAGAGTCTCATGTAGCCCAGGATGGCCTCGAGCTCACTTATTTATACATATGTACTTGAGGATGATCTTGATTTTCTTTTTTTTAAAAAAATATTTTATTTATTTATTAGAGAGAGAGAGAGAGAAAGAGGCAGACAGAGAGAGAGAGAGAGAGAGAGAGAGAGAGAGAGAGAGAGAGAGAGAGAGAATGAGCACGCCAGGGCCTCCAGCCCTCTTATGCATCTGGCTTTACATGGACACTGGGGAATCGAACTCAGGTCCTTCTGCATTGCAGGCAAACTCCATAACCGCTAAGCCATCTCTTCAGCCCTGATTTGTGCTATTTGGAGGGCTTGTGGAGCCTTTAGGAAATGGTGCCTGGGTGGTGGTGCCTGAGGGTGGGGCTTTGGGGATCATACATACCCCTTCCATCTGCTTCTGGGTCTGTACCGTGTGATCCAGCCCCACAAGCTCCCACTGTGACGACTGAGCTCTATTCCCAATACCATGCCTTCCCTGCCATGATGGACTAAGACTATAGCAGTTCCCTTTGCGTGGCCGTGTCAAAACTCCTGACCGGAAGCAGCTTACAGAAGGAAAGGGTTGATTTCTGGCTTGCAGTGTGGAGGGGAAGTTCATCATGGCAGGGACAGCAGAGCTGGAGGAGACGGCTGGCATCACATCTTGTCACCTATCAGCAGGGCGCAAGCAGAGTGAGCTCTCTTTGAATACACAATGGCACTAATAAACCTTCAGGTCCACTCCCAGTGACATACCTCCTCCAGCAAGGCTTGGTACCCCAAAGGCTTCAGCAGCTGGAGACTAAGTAGCAGGCTTAATCACAAACACTTGAGGCTGTGGGGGACATTTTACATCCAAACCACCGCAGAGACCCTTCAAAACCATGAGCCCAAATAAACCTTTCCTCCCTTAAGTTGTTTTCCAAAGCATGTTGTCACAACAGCCCCACAATAACTAAATACATGTGTCACGTGACCTCTGGTTTGTGTAGCTGGCTGAGTAGGATTCCTGGTTTCTCCACACTGTAACATGTGTGATGGCTTTGCTTCTCTTTATTGTTGAACAGTATTCCATTGTATGGATGTGCAACATTTTACCTGGTCAGCAGTTTAGAGACATTTGGATTGCTTCTTATTTTTTTCCAATTTTTTTTTTATTTAAGAGAGAGAGAAAAAAAGAGAGAGAGAATGAGAATGGGTCCTAAGGCTTTTGCCATTGCAAAAGAACTCCAAACCCTTTTATTACTTTGTACATCAGGCTTTACAGTGGGTACTGGGGAATTGAACCTGGGCCCGTAGGCTTTGCAAGCAAGAGCCATTTCCCAGCCATAGGTTCTTTTTGTTTCTGTCATGAATAATGCTACTGTGAACATTCATGTGTAGACACAGGTTTTCTTCTCATGGGCCGATGTCTAGGATGGCATTGCTGGGTCACATGGTAACTGTATGTGTCAGTTCTTACAGACCTCCCAGACTACCTTCCGTAGGACCACACCAGTTCACACTCCCACCATGAGGGTATAAGGGTGCTGAGCACTGTCGTACATGCTTGTTTGTTTTCTGGAGCTAACGGTCGGTGATGTGGAGATACACCTAGGGCTTGAGTGGAGAGTTACACTGTTTCAGGATGACCGGCTTGACTGGGTAGCTGCCAACTCTGCAAGATGGTTAAGCCAGTTAGTACCCCCACTATGTCGGAGAGTTTCGGTGCTTCATTTTCATCCTCGCCAACACTTGCTCTGTTGGTGTCTTTCCATTAACCTCCTGCTGCACGCTGCTTTCCTCAGGCATCTCATAAGCTGCCCTGCGCAGCCTGCTCAGCCCTGGCTTGCAGGTCATCCCTGCCCTACAGGCCTCAACTTACAGGTGAATTGGGGCAGCCACAAGTGCCTCTTGGAGCACAAGGCCCAGTCAGCAAAGCCTTCCTTTGCCACCCCTCTCCACCATCTCCCTAGTACTTGGCAGACCTGTAACAGTCCGCCCAGCTCTTACAGATCTGCTAAGATCTCCAGTTTGTGGACAATGCCAGGACATGGCTATTCATGGGAAAAGTGTTGACCTGGGAGTAAGGAGTCACGGGTTCTTCAAATCCTGGCTCCGCCACTCACTCTCTGGGCAGGGATCACATTTCCTTCCCAGGTCTGGGTTTTCTCTGCTTTAGAATGGCAATGTGGACAGCCTCTCCCAGGATCGTAGTGGGGATCGCAGGAAACCATCCCCTCACCTGGCAATAACTGTTTCTTGTCTCCTGCAGATAAGACGCTGTACTAGACGGGAGGCAAGCAGCAGGGAGTGAGCTGGACACCTTGTTGAGCTTCCCAGCTTGTGTGAACACAGATGCATAAACTTGTAGTCTCAATACAGAACTTGTAGTTCGAGTATGCACACTTGTGTTTCACACCAAAGGCCCCTCAACTTGTTCTTGAAGGGATGGTTTCCTGGGGGAGCTGGCCTTTACACTGAGACCAAACACACAAATGGAGACGTGTGAGCTATGCTGTACCTGCAAAGACCCAGAGGAGAGACTGAATGGGAAAGCAGTCCCTTGGGATTGAATAGATGCTTCACTGTAGACGACGTGGGTGCACCTGTTGGAAGATCACCTGGGAGCACATAGAAACAGGTCAGGAATTTGGCTCACAGTATTTCCTCCCACTCCTGGCCCTGGGAGCCAGGAAACCTGGCTTCTCACCAACCTGCGGACACCCAGACAGAGTCCCCTCTGTGGGCTCCAGGTTCTGCCACACACTGTGGGCACCTGGCACATGGTCTCTCAGGTTACTTTAAGGTCCTAAACTAGCAGTTAACAGGGCCACCCGTGGGTGTTTCTCCTGGGCTTATGAGAGCCTTGCAGCTGGTGAGTGGGGGGTCAGCAGTGGAGGAATTGAACTGTTGCATGGGTCACAGAGGTCCCCAGAGAACAGCGGAGCCTGGGGTTCTCTTCTCCTCTGGTTGGGGTCTGGGGGCTGGCAGGTCAGTTCCAGGCTCCACAGCCAACTGCTCTCCAAGCATGACCAGTCAGCATGAGACCCACACAGGGATCAATAGGAACTGTTAAGACTTTCTGAAAGGAGCTGAGAGGAGGATAAAGAGGCCCGGAAATGTGTTGTCAGCACAATTTGGTGCTAATACTCAAGTTTGGTTTTTTTTCTTTTCAAGTCTGAAAGACAGTTTGAGATTCTCTGCTCATGGTTTTTGTTTTGTGTTTCAATGACTGGATAGGGCACAGTTGCATTTTTCTCTCCCAATAACTTTGAATTCTGGGACTAGGCCATGTTGCTCCACCTACCCCCTCACCATGGTCATGCAGCAGATTAGGGATAAAGGAAGGGAGCTGTGGTGGCTGCAGAGTGACAGCACAATGCTCCTGACAAAGCTGTCGTCCAGAAGTGGCTTTGGAAGTTGGTTTGCAACTGACAGTGTGTGAGAATGAGGAGAGTGCATTATCATTCAGGTTCACAGTCATTTCAGCACCGTGTACTGAGGCCCTCCCTCAGCTGGAAGCTGGGTGTGGAGTAGGGAAGAGAAAGGCACAGCGGGGTCACGGGAGGTAAGACAAGTGATGTCCACTTAGGGCACCACATGGACTGCATGCTGAGAAGCAGGTCTATGGGAGACATCATGAACATCTCAGGGGCCATGTCCACCATCAAGCCACTCCCACTTCACCAAACCACAGAGGTCCTGGCATTTAGAAGGGGTCCTGTGGCAGTGGACACATTCTTGGGGTCCAGATTGCTACATTCTGACAGTCAACAGTGACATCTGGGAGAGGGGAGGGGAGCTGGGCACTGGCTTGCAAAGCCTGCCAGCTCGGGTTCCATTTCCCCAGGACCCACATAAACCCAGATGCACAAAGTGGCACATGCATCTGGAGGTTGCCTGACGTGGCAAGAGGCCTTGGCACACCCATTCTCTCTCTGCTCACAAAATAATATAAATAAAACAGTAAAATCCATTACAGGTTGGGAATAGCATAGGCCACGGCGAGGAGGTCATGCTGCTTGGTGCTGATTCTGCAGATACGATGGCAGGTCTGGGGGTGCAGGTCTGGAGGGAAGAGGCCTCTGGGCACCCAGCCCCCAACCTCGATGCATAGCCTGACCTTTCCATTAGGCACAACACCAAGGGCCCACAAGTATGTTTTGATTGTAATTTCTTTTAAGACCAAAAGAAAAAGGCAGGCATAATAGTGAACCCAGCTGAGATCCCATCCATGTTTCCACCAGTACAGTTGTAAAGGGTAATTTTCAGGGGTGGGGGAGTGCTTTGTTGTTAACAGAGAAAGGTCCCAAAGGACAACATCACCAGGGCCCAGGAAAGTCACAGCACAGCCCTGTGCCGGGTCCTGCCTTCCTGACCCAGTGACGCCCTGCTCTGGGGTGGGGTGGGGGTCCTTCCTTCTCACAGTTGCCACAGACACTGCCACATGAACCCACGAAGACTCAGGTTCTTTGTCTCCATTTGCATAAGGTTTCGGGGAGTGCAGACATGGGTCCCCACCCACAGGTGCAGCCCTCAAGGCCCCTCTTTTTGAGCATCAGCTATTCCTATGGCCACACTTTAGGATGGTGTCATGACAACAGGCAAACTGAGACTCAGAGAAGTGAGGAGACAGCATGGCACCTCTGAGGCAGGGTCCCTTCAGACACCAGGGCCCCGTGGTCCGCATCAGGACCAGCATCAACCCAGGTGGCCTCTGGGGCCCCCAGAGGAGGTAACTGACCAGCCAGGCAGAGGCTGCGGATGCTCTGGTGATTCAAAGGCAGCTCAACACTCTGGTGACACCGCTCACCCTTGTCCCTTGTGTCTCTCTTCCCAGCGTTAGGCTCTAAAAATAAAGCCAAAAGCGTTCTCTTCCCCAAACCAAGATTGATAAGAATCCCAAACACCCCAGACAAAGCTCTCTCTCGACACTTGCTGAAGCCTACGAGGATGTCGGATGTCGAGGATGTCGCCAGAGGCTGCTTGAGGAGACTTCTAGCAGGGAAGGCTGACTCCTGTTCTTGCCAGAAGCTAACATCCAGGTCCTCCTTCCTTCGTTTGAAGTTCTTGAATTCCCAGAACATTAAACTCCCAGGTCCATGCCAAGTACAGGTTGGGTCTCACAGCCAGTGGAGAGCCAGCTCTCTGGGCTCCCCCAGGTACTGGGGACAGGCTGGGCACCTCTCCCCATTCAGGGAGAAAAGCAGGGCAGCTCACTCCCCGCTATTGGGGAGGAAGAAAAAACCCTGAGGTGGGGCCCCAGGGAGGTAAGGCAGTGAAGCCAACCTAGATGGGACACAGGCTTTTGGTTCAGCGTATTCAAGCTGTGTGACCTTAGGTGAATGAATTAGCTCTTCTGTGCCTCTGCTTCCTTTCCTGGAAATATAAGTATTCCAGTGGTTATCAAAGCTCCATTAGAGCCAGGCGTGGCAGCATGTGCCTTTCATCCCAGCACTCGGGAGGCAGAGGTAGGAGGATTGCTGTGAGTTTGAGGCCAGCCTGAGACTACGTAGTGAATTCCAGGTCAGTCTGGGCTGGAGCAAGACCCTACCTCAAAATACCAAAACCAAAAACAAATAAATAGTAATAATAATAATAATAATCTCCATCCCTTGATCCTACTGCCCACTGGGTTAAATGCAAACTCATGACAGAGGCCAGAAAATCTCTTAGACAATGGAGCCTCCACCTGCCCCTCCCCTGCCCTCTTACTGCTCCCTCGCCAGGCTGTGTCCCCAGCCACACTCTCCCCAACCTCCTGCCTTTGTTGATTGTCACAGTTACCTTCTCGCTGCTGGGACAAAACACCTGACCAGAAGCAGCATATGGAAGGAAAGGGTTTACTTCACAGGCTTCCAGCTTCCAGGGGAAGCTTCATTGTGGTGGGGAAGGCATGGCAGAGCAGACAGCCAGGGCATCACATCTTGTCACAGCAGCAGGAAGGAAGTAGATTGAGCTAGTGCTGAACACTCCGTGGGTTTAATAAACCTCCATGTCTGCCCCCAGTAACACACCTCCTCCAGCAAGGCTCCACCTCCCAAAGGCTCCATCAGCTGGGCTCAGAGGTTAACATGCTTGCCTGCAAAGCCTAACAACCTGGGTTCAATTCCCTGGTACCCATGTAAAGCCAGCTGCACAAAGTGGAGTTCTCATATGCAGCAACTGGAGGCCCTGGCATGTCCATTTCTCTCTCTGTCTCTCTCTCTCTCTCTCTCTCTCTCTCTCTCTCTCTCTGCTTGCAAATGAATAAAATATTAAAAACATAAAGAAAGAGCAAGCCCCAGAGAAGCTTTATTGTAGCAAACAGCCCATCTTCCTGGGCAGGTCAAGGCCCTTCATCTCTCCACCTGCAGACATCACCTGCCACACGAGCCTGGCTCCTTGTCCTTTATCTGTTTCCCTGATGCTAGCCAGGAAAGCACATCTGTGGCCTTGGGTATCAGGCAAGCCTTTCATCTCTCCCAAGGCTGAGGACTCTCCATTTATCCCCTTATCTTCCTTCCTGCCTCCAGGCTATTGCCTGTGTGAGGTCCACTGGATTTGTGCCTCTCCCCAGAACCTCTGCAGTGCTATCTGCTTCCTGGAGGCAGGTGTCACCTCACTGGCCCCAAGCCCCAGGGTCCCCTGCCGTACAGATATAAAATGCAGGTGGCTGAATAAATGAAGCCTCCTTTCATCCTGAGACAATTCCAGGGTGGGGGAGCTTCATGGTCTCTCGTATGGGGACAAGAGTGATGCAGGCCCACATGACATCAGTGACATCGGACAGGCAGTGGCAGCAAGGCCTTGCCCGCTCAGCACACACTTGTGACTGAACCCCGCAGGGTGATTGTATGGCTTACACATCCAACCACTTCAATTTGGCACAGGTCTCGAGGTGCTGGGTAAGCATCTTGTCAACTTCAACACAGCTGACAAAGTTACGACACCAAGAATATTTAGACTTTGCAGTTTTCCCCGGCCTCCAGCTGATCCTGTTAAAATGTTGCTTCGGCTTCCACAGAGCTGATTTGTGTCCCAAATTGTCTCATCTCAGTGGGAAGGGCCTGGCTGCCAGGTAGAGTAGAAGCCGGTCGCCATCTAAGGCTCTGATGTAGCATGATCTGGGACATTTCATACCTGGTTTGTCGCCGGTTCTCAAGGCTGAGATCCTGTGGAATGGAGCGGCAGAGTGGGACTAGAGGTGCTTGCAGTTCCAAACTGTTTTTCTGGGTGCAAAGACTGCCTAAGGGTGGGATCCCCCTCTTCTGATGGCTGCCATCCTTCGTGTATCTTCTTCCCTGATGGGGACTGATGAGGCTTGAACAAACCTCCTTGATCCTTTTTGCATTTATCTGAGTGTGGCCGCCCTTCTCAACCCTTCAAAAGACTCCTTCTCTCTTTTCCTTTTGAAAAAACAGTCATGAACAGAACTCATGCCCATCTATTGTAGGAACTCAAAAAATAAAAATAATTAGAAATCAAAAAGAGGGGCTGGAGAGATGGCTTAGTGGATAAGAGCACCGCTACACAAACGTGACGACCCGAGTTCAAGCTCCAGCACCCACAGAAAAAGTTGGGCATGGATTTGAAAGCTATGACAGAAAAAAGAAAGTTGGGTGTGGCCACACATGCCTGTGTGAGGTAGGATCACTGGGGTTCCCTGGGCAGCCAGTCTAACCGAAAACAGGTGAGCTCCAGGTTCAGTGAGAGACTCTGTCTTGGGGAAATTAACTAGGCAGAAGAGCCATGGAGGACACTCAGTGTTCTCCTTCAGCCTCCACACGAATGTGCAGCAGCACACGCACGAGCATGTCACACACACACACACACACCTCCAGTGTGTCTCTCCCCAGCCTTACCCCCATGTGGAAAAATTGATATAAATATGCATTTTTAGAGCTGGGTGTGTTGGCACACTCCTTTAATCCTGGCACTTGGGAGGCAGAGGTAGGAGGATCAGCATGAATTAGAGGCCAGCCTGGGCTTCAGAGTGAGTTTCAGGTCAGCCTGGGTTAGAGGGAGACTCTGCTTCAAAAAATCCAAGTAAAATATGATAAATAAAATGTTTTTACATAAATAGAAGTATGGGTAAGTACCATCTTATGACCTGAGTTGTCATGTTTAATGGCTACAGTATTCTCTTGTGTGGGCAGACTGTTCTATAGCCATCTTGGTCTGTTTACTGGACATTTAAATTATTCCTGAAATTTTTTTCCTCATGCTAAGCACTGATGTGATCAGTTCCTCACTCATCTTTACCCATTTGTCAGTGTTTTCTCTGAATAAGTTTTCAGAACAGGACTAGCTACTCAGCTAAATTCCTTAATATTATGTTGAATCCTACAAAAGTTTCTTATATAGACACAGCCATTGCAGCTGAGACAGAGGGACAGAGAGGTTAAGCTCCTTGACCAGGGTTACTCAGCTAGCAAATTACAAAACCAGGATTGGAACTCAAGCTCTTTTTTTTTTTTTTTGGTTTGTTGAGGTAGGGTCTCACTCTAGTCCAGGCTGACCTGGAACTCACTATGTAGTCTCAGGATGGCCTTGAGCTCACGGCAATCCTCCCACCTCTGCCTCCCAAGTGCTGGGATTAAAGGCGTGCGCCACCACACCTGGCTTGAACTCAAGCTCTTTTAATTTTTTTTTTCTATTTCTGTGTGTGTGTGCGGCCTCTTGCTACTTACTACTACAAATTAGCAGCAGACTCTTGTGAAACTTTTTGCATCCAGCTTACAGGCTTTGCAAGTAAGCACCTTTAACCACTGAACCATCCTCCCAGAACACAGTTCTTTGACCTTAGAAGCTTCTGACGCAAATGGTTAGGCCAGTTTAGCCTCTCACTGTGTGGAATAAGGGTGCTGGTTCCCCACATTTCCTCCTCCACTCTTGATCCTGTGTGCAGCAGGTCTGCAGCCTGGTGCTGGCTCCCGCATAGCATAATAGCAGGAAGGAAGGGTGAGCAGAGCAGTGTTCGTGCTGAGCCTGCAGGATTGCAGAGCTCAGGCCCTGGGTGGTGCTTTCTAGAGACCCAGAGTGGGGAAGATGGGGTCCCTGGAGGCTGGCCTTAGGGGAGCCTGGGTGTGTCTGTGTCTACGTGCTGAGACATAGAGGGGGGTTGGGAGCTCTCCCCCACCACGTTCATTGCAGGGTCAGTCTGGGACTGGGCAGAAGCCTTCCAGGCCCTTGGGGGAGAGCTGGGCTGGGCATGCGCAGGGCAGTATGGGAGTTAGATCCCAGAGAGTGTGTTGGGGATAGAAGGGAGAGGAGTGGCAGGCAGATAACAGGAGATGGAGAGCCATTTGCTTTGTGAAAATGGTTTGGAAAACCCAAGGGCAGTTCTCCTTGGAAGGAACTCAACTGTAGGCACCAAGACAGTCTTGTGGCCCAGGGTGGAGACCAGGACCTTCATGTCTCGTGACCCTCTCTGGGCCTGGTGCTAGGTCAGCGGCTCTGCGCTTTGGAGATTACTAGAAGCTCAGCTGCTTTGGCCACGACACCAGGCTCAGGGTGTTCTAGATGGTCCAGTGCATGGGCTTCTAGAATAAGGCATGTCAGCTCAAAGCTGCAGCCCAGGATTCCCACCCTGACCACCTCGCAGCCCACATCTCGACCCCGCAGAAGAGATGGACAGGCGAGGGCTCCCTCCACGAGGCCCAGGCATCTCTCCGATTTATCCTAGACTGAGCATGATGAGCCAGACTCATATTCACTCAGCTAATCACGCGAGTCATTTCTGCAATTTAGGTCTTCAAATAAGTGCACTCGGTTGCTGAATATGTGATCAGCCCCAGATTTTTCCCATTCTTTAAAACCCAGGGAGCAGAAATGCCAACATGAAGCCATCAGAAATTGCCAAAGCACTGAAATCAGGCCTCCAGCCTCCCTCGGGCTGCCACTTGGCCCATCAGAGACCCGTGCAGAGCTCAGGTGGGGGAGCTTTCTCTGTCAGACCCGAGGGTGGCAATCAATAAGACGGTCTGCTTGCATTTCTTTTACTTAACCAGAGGAGTGATTGTCTCTGCAGTAACTCTGCCTGGAGAAGAAAAGGCAGTTAAGGAAAGGGGGTACACTCACCGGCAGGGAAGAGCTCCCTTCAGGCTTTGAGGTGGGGAAGGTCAGCCTCTTGTGGAGACCCCAAACTCTGCTGTGACCTTGATCAAGGACCGGGTACCTCTCTCTTTCTTATTTATTTATTTATGAGAGAGAATGGGCACGCCAGGGCCTCCTGCCACTGTGTACAAACTCCAGACACATGTGCCACTTCATGCATCTGGCTTTACATGGGTCCTAGGGAATAAAACCTGAGCCAGTAGGCTTTGCAAGCACCGTTAACTGCTGAGCCAGGTCTCCTTCCCTCTTCCTCCTTTTTGTCTCTGTCTTCATTATCATTGCTTGCATCAGCACCAGCCTGGGTGTCTGACCAGGATTTATTCCTTTGTCCAAACCTGGGGCTCTGGGCTGACTGTGTAGGAGACAGCTGCAGACAGTTAAATGTGGGTGTGGAGAGCAAGCCTTGAGCATAGAATGAGGCCCAGCCAGTGTGGGGGACCTGCCTTAGGGCAAGAGCTGGCCTGCACTTCCCGTCAGGTGACTAGGACGTCCCTGGCAGGAGCCTCGCCCAGGCTCTGAGCAGCTGTTTGTTCATTTCTCTGTGCAGGGCTCAGATGCTGGCTGCCAACCACGGTGGGCCTGAGTGTGTTGCTGGAAGAGACATCCTAGAATCAGGTGGCAGTTACACTCTGTACTGCATTGGGGTCTTCCTGTGTCCCTGGTCCATTGCACAACTTGCCATCCTTAAACACAGAGGTGAAGGGGAAGGTCTCGATAAGTGTTTATGCATAGGATCCAGGAATGAGGCTTTAAGAAACAAATCAAGCCAGAGCCATGACACAGGGCAGCCCTCCCTCCCTCCACAGTCACAGTCTGATCTTACTTGGCATGGTTTTTAAAACTATTTTATCTTTTATTGGTGTGAGCATGTTTGTATGTAAGTGTGGGCACATGTGTGCCCCAACACGCTTGCTCGTGGAGGTCAGAGGACAACTTTTGGGTTGGTCCGCCTCCTGCGAGGGAGGGTCTCTCACTTTGGATTCTCACTCTGCTGTCATTCTTTGTTGTGCTCCCCATGGGCTTCTGGGAAATTCTTGTCTTCATCACCCACCTTGCATGCTGGGATTACAGAAGCTTTTATGTGGGGCCTGGGGATCAAACTCAGGTTCTCTAGCTTGAGTTTTGCTTGGAGGGCTTTATCCACTGAGCCATCTCCTCAGCCCCAAATTTGCCTCTTTTTAAGAAACTTTTTAAGACTCAGAGAAGTGACTCATTTCTTTCAAAGTGATCACACCAGCCTCCTGTTTGGGTCAGACAGCTGGGGTGGGGGTCCTGCTCACTGGTGGCTTCCCAGCTTCTCTAACCATAGCCAGGTTCATCTTGCAGAACCCATATCTCCTCATCTGAATGATGGGGGTGGCACCCTGAGGTGTGTGTGAAGGGCCCGGCCTACACAGGACCAGGGAAAGGGTAGCTGTGACGGTTATTATTCATTCACTTGGCTTGCTGGCTGATAAATGATGCCAGGTTTAAGAAAAATTTGTAGGAAAATGTAATAGCAACGACCACTCACATTATTGAACACTGACTGTGTGCCAAATGCTGTCCTACGTGCCTTGTATGGATAACTGCTAATATGGAAAATCCTATGGATTTCCATAATTTTTCACAAATTGGGAAAAGGACACTGTGGCTGAGTTTTCAGGTCAGAACTCCGGATTACACTGTGCAAGAACCTAATGGCTAGGAGCTAGATTCTCAAGTCTTAGAAGTAATAAACTGAGGAAATAAGGGTATGGGCTTTGCTGTGTGATGGCTACCCAGTGGCCTTCACGCCTCTGAGGACTGATGACAGTAATGATGAGAAACAGTGGCTGCTAACAATGGCTTCTTAATGAGAGGCCAGGGACTAGTGTGGCTGGCTGGATGCTGACACTAACCGACATAGTTTCAGGAAACACAAGGAAAGACCTTGTGTCTACCATGGGGAGAAGTGAGGTCCGCACAGAACAAAGGTGAGCCATCCAAGGCCATCCCAGATCTGCCAGCTCCCAGGTGACCTGCAGTGACAACAGCCATGTGAGTTAGCCCAGCCAAGACCCATGGACTCATCAGAAACAACAAATGCTGCTGTCTGTAAAGTACTAAGCTTCAGGGTGGTTTGTTACACAGTACTAGCTAACCAATACACTAGTTTGTTATACAGCACTAGCTGGCTGATATACTGACTTCACCATTCCAAACACATGAGGACCCTGTAACCCAGAGAGGAGCAACTATGTCGGTTATGCATGCCTGTAACCCCAGTCCTGTCCCCCACAAAAGCCAGAATTGTCTCAGGCTTCTGTAATCCCAGCATTCTGATGGCAAGATGGAAGGCAGGATATAGGAGGCAGAGACAGAATTTCCCAGCAGTCCCAGCAAGCATGGAAAAGAACGACAGCAGAGTGAAGTCATGACAGCAAAGCAAGATATAGGAAGAGAAGCCCTGCCTCAAATGAGGTAGAAAGGGGTGGACCGACCTGAAAAATGTCTAACCTCCACCTGCACACTGTGGTGTGCATGCGCCCACCCACATGGCCATGATCACACAATAAAATAAAATGGCTGGCCTGGACACAAAAGGTGAAGATGTGGATGTCATCTCTTGACAGGAGCAGCTGCTAAGTCACATGGCCAAAGTCATGGGTGCAGGGAGGGAGGAGTGGCGAATCAGGAATGTTTTTGCTGGGTGCCACAGCTCGGTCCCTTCTTCTGTGACAACCTATAATCAATAGTTCATGGGCCAGAATGAGATAAAGACCCTGAATTCCATTTTCTCAGGCTCAGGCTAGACATGCCTTCCTGGACTTGGGATAAACTGACCAGGTACTTCGGGTGTTGGTGCTGAACTCAGCTCCATTTAATTAAATGGAAAGAAACAAAAGTCATATCCTCAGTTATTCCTGCATTTATTGAGCATCACTGTATGTGAGGTGCTAAGCTGATTACTGTATTGCAGCCCGAGGGACTGATCATGGGCCCATAGAGATCACCTTGCTAGGCACAACACCAGAATTCTGCACCCACCCACTCACCCAGGCAAGTTTGGGCTTTCTCTCAACCCCATGCTGAGCAGATCCAAGGGCCTCTTTTCAGGTCACAGAGAAGAATCTGGAAGCCTTAGGGACTGACAGTCTCGTGCAAAGTGGGAGATGGAGAAGTAGAAGCAGGTGTCCAGAGCCTTGTGACTGCGTCTCCGAAGCCTGTGCTGGTCCTCGGCTCCAGGCTACTCATGTGCTGCTCTCAAATAACTGGCTTCGGAGGGAGCTAAATCAGCTTTGAGTCTCCCACAGCCCCTCCTCAAATAGATACCCAGCTGGCATTTTTCCTTAAATACCACTCATTTTTAAAAGGGGGAAAATGTTGGTAGCATTGAATGAGACCATACTTTAAAATGCAGAGTAGCAGAGAGTCAGCTCAAATTATTCTCTTAATAGAGTTCTTCAGAGTGAGGAAGTGACGAGGGAACATAATTGCTTCTTTTGTCGTTTGGGCAGAAAAAAAAAAAAGAAAAAAAATCTAAGGACTGCAATCCATTTGTCTGCAAATGTGTCTCTGTACAAATTACAGCAAGAAGCCCGTTCCTGGTTAAATGGGTTTCAGTTAAAGTCCGGTCTTGAATGGGTGAAGGAGGTAAAGAGGCTGGAGCCTATACTAATATGAAAAATTTTCCCTTTAAAAGTGAAAAACTGACTACATAGTGAATTCCAGGTCATCCTGGGCTAGAGTGAGACCCTACCTCGAAAAACCAAAAAATAAAAATATGTTTTAAAAAATGAAGAAAAAAGAGGGCTGGAGAGATGACTCAGCAGTTAAGGCACTTGCCTGCAAAGCCTAGTGACCCAGTTCAATTCCCCAGTACTCACGTAAAGCCAGATGCACAAAGTGGCACATGCGTCTGGAATTTGTTTGCAGTGGTTGGAGGCCCTGGCATGCTCACATTCTCTCTCTCTCTCTCTCTCTCTCTCTCTCTCTCTCTCTCCTTCTCTCTATCTTTCCCCCCTCCTCTCTTTCCTCACAAATTTTTTTAAAAAGAAGACTCAGGGCTGCGGAGATGGCTCCATGGTTAAAAGTACTTGTTTGCAAAGTCTGTGTGCCTGGGTTCAATTCCCCAGCACCCACGTAAAGCCAGATGCACAAAGGGGCTCATGTGTCTGGAATGCATTTGCGTGGCAGGAGGCCCTGACATGCCCATGTTTTCTCTCTCTGTGTCTTTTTCTCTTTCTCTGCCTCCCTCCTAGGTTAGCCTGGGCTATATAAGACCCAGTTGCCAAAAATTTATATATATATATATATATATATATATATATATATATATATATATATCCTTGATTTGATAAGGAAAAGCTTTGCTTATAAGTAAAACTATTCTGGCTTTTATTCGTGAATAAAAATGTTTGCAAGCAGGCCTCTGAAGCAGTGGGAGAATTTCCATAGCAATCCTGGAGGGAAAAAAGTGCATCCTCCAGCATTGATTTTTGTAGCTGAAGTGCATTATGTGTTTTGCATGAGCTTTTGAAAGCTTAGATAAATGAGGTGGCTCAGAAAGCAGATAAAAAAAATGGGAGGAAATTATACCGATCCAAAAGAAGATAAATGTCCACTAATTCTCAGATTAACATTTTAGACTCCTGTGTTTTTATGGGGGAATCTATGCATTGCTGATAACGGGAGATTGGTTTACAATGTCACAGAGTGGGGAGAGTCAATGAAGCCTTGTTTGAGTTCTCACCCTCGGCAGGAAGTGGAGTTGGAGGTGGGTGCCCAGGTCCCCACCACTATTAGGTGCTGGTTCTGAACTGAGGAAACTGTGTGGCTGTCTGAGTTGCTACTCTTGGGGACATATGAGTAAGGAATCCACTAGATGACGTGATGCCCAGCTGCAGGCTTCAAGTGAAGCCTCAGTTTCCTCGTTTGATTCCTGTTTTCTCTGGGTTGTCTCTGATCTCAGATTGGCCCTTCCTTCTTGTTAGTGAGTTGCTATGGCAACTTTTCCCTCCATGCACACAGTTGGCATCTTGTGTGGAAGAAACAGTGCTGCCCTCTTGAATGTTTTAGTTAAGCCCTGTCAGCACTGATTGGCTGCTTCCATCTGCCCCAGTGAATCCTGGCCTCCCAGTGACCCACTTCCTCCACCAACCTCCCAAAACAGCACCACCAGCTGAGGAGCCCATGGGGATCCGCCACATGGGAACCATAGCTGTGCCCTAGAAGGTGGCTCAAGGACCTGTCATCTGCGCAGCTGGAGGAAGAATGTAGAGGGGTGGGGTTGCTGGGATGTGGACCCCTGACAAACTGCTTCATCAGCCTTCAGCAAGTACCTGGGGCCTCACAAGAAGCTTCTGGAACAGGTGTAGGGGTTGCTGTGGTAACAACAGGGGCCAGGCACTCTCAGAGACTTGGTCTCCACTGAGCACCTGCTGCATGCCAAGGCCTGGAAAAAGACAAGGAGAAAAAGCAGGCCTGTTCCTCCAAGCAGGCCAGAGCAAGTGGGTGATGGCGGTGGTAGTGGTGGTGGTGATGTCCCAGAAAGCCTGAGGTACTGGGGCCGTTATTAGCATCACCTCATTCTGCCTCTGTTATGTTAATCATATTTGCAGCAACTAATGGAAATAATGAGAAAAATAGAACTTCACTCCTTTCTCCCAAGTCAAAGTAGTCAGTCTGGATTCCCCTGCCGACTCTGCCATAGTGGGGACTCGGGATCAACCTAGTGGTAGTTTTTCAAACATTATGGTCCAGGTTAGCTGCTCTGGCTGCAGACATCATGATCACATTCCCGCCGGCAGGAAGAGAAAAAGAAAAGGGAAGGTCTCTTCCCTGTAACAAGCCTGCACACCTCTTCAGCTGATATCCCATTGTCCAGAGCTTGGTCACATGCCTATTCATGGCTGCTGGGTGCTGTGGTCTTTATTCTCTTGGCTGGATGCTTGGCTTAAGTTGTAGCTTCTGTTTCTGTAGAAATCAGGGCAGATAGACATTGGGAGACACCCATCTGCTTGCCACTAAATCAACCAGTGATTAAGGCGCTTACCTGTAATGCCTAACAACCCAGGTTCGATTCCCCAGTACCCACGTAAAGCCAGGTGCACAGAGTGCTACATGCATCTAGAGTTCCTTTGCAGTGGCTAAAGGCCCTGGAGCACCCATTTTCTCTCTCTCTTTCTCTTCTCTCTCTCTCTTCTTGCAAATAAATAAAATATTTTCAAAAATAAAATAATATAGCTTGAGCTAGAATGAGACCCTACCTTGAAAAACCAAATAATAATAATTAATAATAATAATAATAATAATAATAATAATAGTCACTGGGCAAGCTGGAGAGATGGCTCAGAAAAGCCTAATAACAGGGTTCGATTTGCCACATATGTACAAAGTGGTGCATGCATCTGGAGTTCATTTTGGTGTGTTCTCTCTCTCTCTCTTTCTCTCTCTCCTCCCTCCTCACAAATAAGTAAATAAAATATTTTTAAGTCACTGAGCTTCCACATGGCATCTTCTGTGAAACCTTCTTGGTTTTTTCCTCAGTTGTATTTTTCCAATCGAGACTTTATTTATTCATTCATTCCATTAGTTAGTTGTGTATGGGGACACATGGCATGACATACGTATGTAGGTTAGGGAATAACTTTGAGGTGTCTGTGCTCCACCTTCTTTGAGACAGGGTCTCTTGTCACTGCAGATGAAATGTAAGACTAGCTGTCCTGTGAGCTTCAGGCTCTCCTGGCTCGGCCTCCACGAGTCTTGGGGGCTTTGGGATCACAGGCACATGTGCCACTTTGCTTCTGGATTTACATGGGTGCTGTGGGATTGGGCCTGGGACAGCAGGCTTTGCAAGCAGGCGCCTTTAACAGCTTGCTGAGCCATCTCCCAGCCCCTCCAATCATGAGAATTTAATGAAGAGATCACAGATTCCCAGCTCCCAGGGACCAGCAACAAGTGGGCAGGATCCCTGGATGTGAAGGGTATGTGGAATGCCACCTGGCTGTCTCTTCAGGCCTGCATCACCTATCCGCTAGAAGCCAGGAGTACTGGGGACAGTAGGTCTCAGTCACATCCCTCTCTCGGACCCATCTAAGGGAACCTCTTGCCCACAGGCGTGTCCCAGTTCCAGGGCACCAACATGTGAAGACTGATAGAGATGAAAAATTCCAGCTTGCTTATTACTCCGAGTCAAGATGCCCACTGACAGGGGAAGCTGCCTCTGTCCATTCCTCTCCTCTTTCCCCATCAAGATATCACCCCAATAGCACCCCCACAAACCCTCAATGGAGACTCAGAAAAGGCCAGAGAAAGAGAGTGTCAAGCTCAGTACAAGTTGCACCTTAAGCAGGGAGGATATGGGGGAGAAATATGGGACCTCCCCTCTCTTTCTGCTTCACTGTAGCTCCTCTTAATGAAGACCACTGGGTGCTGCAATACAAAGAAAAACCCCTGGCAGAACAGCGCTGAGGACAGATAAATGGAAACTAACCAGAAGAGTCTACACATTCACCTTTCTCTCAGAGCAAGGAACATGGGTGGCATCTTCAAGCCACAGTTCGGTACAACTCAGGGTGGCATCAGCCATACTATGAGTCTCCTTGGTTTTGACACCGCCAGAAACTAATAGATCTCTATCCTCTTTTTGTTTTGTTTCGAGGTAGGGTCTCTCTCTAGTCCAGGCTGACCTGGAATTCACTATGGAGTCCCAGGCTGGCCTCGAACTCATGGCGATCCTCCTACCTCTGCCTCCCGAGTGCTGGGATTAAAGGCGTGTGCCACCATGCCTGGCTTCTCTAACCTTTTTTAACTTTCAAATCAACTGTATTGAGGTATAATTTAATGTGATCAAAAGCACCCATCCAAAGTGTGTAATTCAGTGCACTTTGAAAAAGGCATTTCCCTGTCACCTAAACCCAGATGCAGAGCATTTGGACTTGTGAAAGGTCCTTTGTGCCCATTGGCAGTCAGCCTTCATGCCCAGGCACTCACGGTGTGCTCTCTGTCACTCTCCATTACTCTGAAAACTCCAGAGGTTTTAGAAGCATGTTGTCTTGCACATCATGTCCTCTCGTTTGGCGTAGGTTTTGAGGTTCATCCATGATGTGCATTTCAGTAGCCGCTCCTTTGTGTGCTGAGCGTATCCATCCATCTCCATGGTCCATGGCTTCCATTCCAGTGGGCGGGCTGTGGGACCTTGTCCAGTTTGGGGCTATAACAAATAGTGCCCTTTAAAACCTTCATGTCGTGCCCTCTTCAACATTCATGTGCAAAGTTTTTAAAAAGCTATTTTATTTCACCTGTGCATGATGGTGCATACCTTTAGGTCTCAGCACTTGGACGGCTGAGGTAGGACAGCTGCTGTGAGTTTGAGGCCAGCCTGGGCTACAGAGTGAATTCTAGGTCAGCCTGGGATACAGAGTGAATTCCAGGCTAGCCTGGGGTGCAGAGTGAATTCCAGGCCAGCCTGGGCTACAGTGAGAATTCCAGGCCAGCCTGGGCTACAGAGTGAATTCTAGGTCAGCCTGGGCTACAGAGTGAATTCCAGGTCAGCCTGGCTACTTTAAAAGAAAAACAAAAAAACAAAACAAAAAAAAAAAAACACTAACAGACTGTCTTTTCTCAGTGTACGTGCCATTTTCATCTTTCCAGTGTTGGGGAATTCCAGTTGCCCCACGTCCTCACCAGCTTATGTTGGATTTTTGTTTCTTAATGTATACATTTATCTGCGGGCATAGAGAGAAGAGAATGGGATGAACCCTAGATCTATTCAGTGCTTTGTGCATCTGGATCTTGGTGGGTGCTGGGGAATTGAACCGGGTCATCAGGCTTTGCAAGCAAGTGCCTTTAACTGCTGTGCCATCTCCGCAGTCCTGTGCTTTGGTTTTTTAAAGCTACTTCAGTGGGTTTCATTATGTTGATTTCTCACTGTAGCTACACACACACACACACACACACACACACACACACACACGCACGCACGCACGCACACTCCCTCTGTTACAGGTGTATTGCGGTGTTGGTTAGTGAGTGTTCAGCAGTAGCAGCTTTCCTCAAGGCTGCTCTCTTCCTCCCCTTGCCTACATAACCATTTGTATACTTAGAAGTTATCAGTCACCCCGCTTCTGCTTGCTGCTGACTACTAGCTACGTACACGGGGTTTCTCCTCTTCCTCCAGCTTCTGCTGAGATAGGGGCTCTCTTGTTTTGCTGCTATTGCTTAGTAGCTTCTGGATTCTCTGGTTTTGCTTTCCACTGATGTAGGTGC
>PVHP010005843.1:25000-63290 GCA_004024765.1 Zapus hudsonius
GAAATGGAGCTATTGTTTCTAGATCTGAAGAGAAGCCTGGTGCCATTCCATACCTGATCGTTCAAATGTGATCTGTGTCCTTTTCTCTAGACGCTCAAAGACTCTCCGTGTCCTTGGCATTTTGAAAGTCTGTGATGAAAAGCCTTGTGTGGCCTCCTGTCTTCCACCATACAGGACAGGAGAGGACTCTTCAGCCTGTACCCTTGCCTTTGGTGTCGGATATGATCTTGAATTATGTCTTCCCTCTTTCCCCCTCCATCTCTGGAATTCCTACTGTTTGGTTATTAGATCTACCGAGCTGGTCCAATAATTGCCTTGTCACCTCACTTCTGGTGTTTGTCCCTTTATTCTTTGTCCTATTTAGGAAGTTTCCTCACATATATCGTCTCTGCTAAGTGGACCCTCATCGCTCCTTCCTGTCTTCTCCTCCCTTAAATGCTCATGTTGTTTTCTTGGTCCTGGGCATCCCTCCGTTTCACCATCCCTAGCCACAGTCTCTGGATCTTAATTGATTATTCCCTGAGTTTCTAATTGATTGGATCTGTAAAATGAGACAAATGAACCCTGGCTTGACACCTACCAGGGAGCTAGCTGTGAGGTTCAGACAAGTGTCTCAGTAAAGATTCACTGTTCGAATGCCGGGGCGCCTGACTCTCTGCTAATGATGATGGAATTCAGTTGAGAGAACCTACTAGAACTGGGGCTGCAGCGAAGCCACATTGGTCAGGCGTGGGGACACTGCCTTGGCCATCCATTGCAATGAGAGTGCTGCATGACAAATATACCCAAACCTCCCTTCCAGGCAGCAGGGCTGCCGAGGTAGCTCAGAGTCTGGGTCCAGCTGGTTCAGGCTGGGTCTTCAATGAGCTCTTCTTGGAGCTAGGCACAGCAGTCAGCTGACCTAGGGGAGCATTGGCTGGGATTGTGGGGGCAACTGAGCCCTGGTCACTACGGAGATGGCAAAGGGACCAGAAAGCAAGTGGAAATGTTCAGGCGTATGCGGAAGCCTTTGCTGGCCATATTCTCTGTCACCGGGTAAAGTTAGCTGGTTGCTGAGGTTTAGGATCACAGAGCGTGACCACTGGACAAGGCAATGAACCAGGACCCTATAACCCTCTCCCCAACTCTCAGCTGGTTTGTTTTTCTGCTAAACTCAGAATGTTTTGCCCAAACAAGAGTCCTGCCACCTTGATTCCCATCCAGGTGAAACAGACACTTCTTTACTGCAGTTTGGAGGAGATACTGCACTGCCCATCCCAGAGGCCATCAGAAACGATCTCTGATCTCTGATCGATGGAGCAGCGCCCTCCCCACACCGGCCCAGGCTGTGGATCACAGGCAGTCGATTTAATCTGCTTAATTATTTGATTCAATCAGAAGTTGGCTTAATTATTTTCTTGCTTCTCA
Source organism: Zapus hudsonius (assembly GCA_004024765.1). Lineage (NCBI taxonomy): Eukaryota > Metazoa > Chordata > Mammalia > Rodentia > Dipodidae > Zapus > Zapus hudsonius. The sequence continues at coordinate 26,408 of PVHP010005843.1, forward strand.
CCTCCTTTGAATCCATTCTGGAAACTGATTATGTCTTTAACACCAGCCCAGATAAGCGTTGCAATTGGGAAATGTAATTAGCCAAGGAAAATGAACGTGGGAGCTGCCTTTTGTCAGAGGGCCATTAAAACCCAGCTCTGGTCAATACCAAGGTAGTGAATGGACAAAGGAGACAGTTTAGTCCTCTCTTCCTCTTGGGACCTGGAGGGGAGGCCCAGTGGGAACCTGGGGACCTTAGCAAAAGGAAGCTTATTCATTCACAAGGCCATTCTAGGCCAGGATGCAAAGGTGCCGGGCCCTTGGATTTGCCCCCAAGAGCCCCCTCAATGGCATGGTGGGCTCGAAGGAGCCACACATCATATTGAGTGTGGTCAGAGTGCTGCGGGAGTGCAGAGAGGGAGCCTTGGACTCCACTTCTGGGGACTTCACGGAGTGGATGGCACTAAGCTGGGTGTTGAGTGAGCTGCACCTTCCAGCAGAGAGCAGATGGATACGTCCAGAGTGCACTCAGCACCCATGGAAGCAGGACTGTGCACTGTTGAGTCTAGGGGCAACCAGAGCTTCCAGGGCTCTCGGAGGCCACCCCCAGCTTCCCAGAAGGCAACAGGAGGCGTGTCCTTGCATGTTCCACCTTCTCCCATCCCTGCTCTGCCCTTCCTCGACCCCTAACTTTGGCCTCCAGGCAGAGTTATTGAAGGAAGTATGTGCTTTAGTGGAAGTTTAAGGCGTGTGGTTTCTGAGGAGATGCTGTCCTGTGTGGAACAAGGGGACAGATCCAGGGCCACTAGGAACAGCAGGTGTGTGTACATTAGAGCTAGAGAATCAGAGCAGAGAGGGAGGAGGGCATCTAGGCAGAAGGTGTAGCCTGGGCAAAGCTGATGGAATGTGGCTGATGAAAGGTGAGAAGAGAGCTGCCCTGTGAGACAGGGCTGGAGTCACAAAGAGCCTTTCAGAGGCCGTTGCAAGGACAATTCCTTGGCTGTGACCTCTGTCACGGGGTCTTCAGGCACTCTTGGCACTTCTGGGTTACAGTAGCTGCAGCAGCCCCGGCCTGCAAGTCTTGGCTTTTTTTCCTTGGCTCCTGGTGCTCAGGGCCATGGAATTTAGGTGTCTATTGGCAACCCGACACAGAAACCTGGTTGGATGCAGTGGGGTGGAAAGGTTACCTGGCCAGGTGGCACCTGCACCTGACGAAGGTGGGGGCCCCTTCCTCCAGGCCAAGGAAAGGTTGAGCAGTCCCACCTGCAACCCAGGTGGCTGTTATCTTAACCCTTAGCCATCCAAGAATGCAGCCAGGGTGACTGTGAGCTGACAGATGTCAGTTACTCCTGACGACATCTGGTCTATGTAAACATTTAAAAAAATATTTCCCAGAGATGGAGGATGGTTTAGCAGTTAAGGCTCTTGCCTGCTTGATTCCCCAGTACCCATGAAAAGCCATATGCACAAAGTGGTGCATTCGTCTGGAGTTCATTTGCTGTGGCTGGTGGCCTAGAGCACCCATTCTGTCTGTCTATATCTCTTCTATCTCTCTGTTTGCAAATAAATGAAAATATTTTTTAAGCCAGGTGTGGTGGTGCACGCCTTTAATCCTAGTACTCAGGAGAAAGAGGTAGGAGGATCGCAGTGAGTTCAAGGCCACCCTGAGACTACATAGTGAATTCCAGGTCAGCCTGGACTAGAGCGAGACCCTACCTCGAAAAACAAAAAAAAAAAATTTTTTAATTCTCACTTGTTTGTTGTGTGTATGTGGTATATGCACTTGTGTGTGTAAATATATGAATCCCATGCATAAGTGTGCAGAAGCCAGAGGAAGACATCAGCATTCTCCTCTGCCGCTCTTCTGCCTTATTTCTCTCACTGACCTGGACCTCATTGTTTTCCAGTTAGACTAGCTGACCAGGAAGTCCCCCCTTCCCCCATGACCCCCCTGTCTCTACTTCCCTTATCTCTGGGGTAACATGACTGCACCCAGCTCTAATATGCTGGGGATCAAGCTCCAGTCCTTAAACTTGCACTGAGTAACCCCACTCACTTTATGGAGCAGGGCTCGATGTGAATTCTGCATTCCTCTCTAAGGAATCTCGACTCCTCTTTCTCTGTGTTCCTGTGTGGGGCCCTTCTCACCTGGGAGACAGCCGGTATAGAAAGAAAGCGGTGTTGTAGACATTTGGGCCCTGGCTCCTGTTTGTTTACTGTGCATTCTTGGACAAGTTGCTTAACTTCTCTGAACCTCTGCTTTGTCTTCTGGAGAGGAAGATACTATGCCACCTGTGCTGTTAAGAGTTTAAATTCCCGGTATGAGCATAGTGGCGCACACCTTTAATCCCAGCACTCGGGAGTCAGAGGTAGGAAGATTGCTGTGAGTTCGAGGCCACCCTGAGACTACAGCCTGGGCTTGAATAAGACCATATCACCAAAAAAAGAAAAAAAAAGAAAACCTCTCAGTTTGGCACTTTTTCATGTAGGACACTAAGCATCCGTCATGATTGTTAGGGAGACTCAGTTCAGATTACCCCTGAGCGAAGTTGGGCCTCAGTGTCCTCTGATGTAAAGTAAGGATGCGGGCAGTACTGAGCCATGCGAGGAGCAGACAAGCCCATTATTTTTGGAAAAGGACTTGATTGGGCAGGGAGGGGCAGAGCTAGAGCCCAGCTCTAGCCAATGTGGGCATAAGTCATGCAGAACTACCAGGAGGTCTCATAAAAACTGCCACAACCATGGTGACAGTCATGGGGTCTTCGTCTGCTTGCAGAGCGTGACAGCTGGGGTTCAGTGCTCCAGATACCCTCCTAAAGCCCAGTGGGCCTTCTTCTGTGGCAGCCAGAGACCCTGCCCCCACCAGCACTACCACAGATAAATATTAAAAAGAAGTGAGTGCCGCAGGTCCTTGCTGTGTGGCCCAGGACGTAGTGGCTTTCACTCCAGCAGGGAGTCAGAGAATTCCTTATATGCCACCAGCTGGGGCCAGTGCCTGTGGTCACAGGAAGGGACAAAAGAGCGAGTGGGGTGGAGGCAGGTGTCTTCCCTGCCAGACATTGTGACAGTAGGGGCCAGTGTGTGGGATGAGGTTGCCCAACCCAGTCCTGGGCTCCAGAGAACAAGGGTGCATTCTCCGCCCTGCTCAAGCTGTGGCAGTGGGCACCCCTCCTCCCCCATCAGAAGGACAGGGATGGCTGCAGCTTGTTGAAGCTGCCCGTGGCCAAAGGCAGGTTATCATATATCCCTTTGCCTTCCTCATCTCCCGCTTCCGTCAGCCAGAACCAGGAGCCTGTGCCAGTAGTGGGGACCAGGCTGAGCCTCGACCACCCATGCAGAAGGCTTCATCCCCAGGCCTCCTCCAGGGTAGACATGCCTGCAGAGCGATCAGCCAAGCGAGCTTCTCAAAGGCAGAGCGTTGAGCCGAGCCGAGCCTGGCAGAGGGCACAGCGTGGAGCGCGTGGGGCCGTGCGGAGACATGACAAGGTTTTGATAACAGACTCTACCTGACGTGTCTGAAAATCAGGCAAGCATCTTCTTGGCAGGGAGGGCCATTTCCTGCTGATGAGTTGTGAGAGGCTGGAAGAGTTATCCAGGGGAGTTGGGAGGGAGCAGACTGCAGATGGAAGAGAGGCCCAGCCTCCTCCCCAGGGGCTCAGCTGTGGAGCATGTCTGCTGAGGGGTGGAACTAACTCCTGGGGTGTGTCTGGGTCAGAGCAGCTGTGAACCTGGACCTGAGAGGCCTGGGGCTTCTCCTGCCTGCACTTCTGCTCTCAGGGGTGGAGCCAGCAGCCTTAGTGATGTGGGGGTACCTCTAGTTCCTCCCTGCCCGCAAAGCATCTGTCATGCTTGGGGTCCTGCTGAGCCATCACAGTGGTCTGTGTGAACTCAGCCGAGAGGTGGGATCAGGTGTGTGTTTAGGGAAACCCAGAGATTGCAGGGCATCGAGGCAAGAGGTGTTTCTCATAGAAAAGCAAATTGATGGTGGGGTTCACTGCTTCTGCCCAGGCTGATAGAGGACCATCATCTTCAGATGGACACTCTCGAGGTCACCATGGTCTTGGCAGTTTTTATGAGACCTCCCGATAGTGCTGTGTAACTTATGCCCACATTCTCTTGGCTAGAACTGGACCCTCTGAGGTGCTGAGGGCCTGAAGTGCTGCTCCTGCCTGGGCAGCAGCTCCCCACCTCACTCACCTCTGCCTCAGGGAAGGGCCCTGGTGATGGAGGGCCCGGACTTTGGATGAATGTCCTTGCTGTCAGTGAGCATGCAGTGTGGTCTGAGAACTGGGAGGAGACATGCCATGTGGTTCTAGATCCTTCCAAGAGCCTGGGGCCATGTGCTGCTCGGTCCTCCTCTGAGGACTCCACTCCCTCAGCCCCCATCTGGTCTGCACAGCGGCCCACAGCCCTGCTGTCTGACATACCTGCATACCCCTCGCCCCCAGCTCAGTCTGAGCCCCTCAGCCGGCTCCCATCTCCTAGCTTAGCAGACAGTTGCCTCCCTCACCCTCCACTCTCCTTGACAATTGGTCACCTCAGCGCCCTTCTGCCTTCCTCCACCTCAACACCCTAAAGATTCCTGAACTTCCCTCCTGATCCAAACCCAAGGTTATCTCCAGCTTCCACAGAGAACAGCCAGGCTGGCTTTTATCCAGACCCTTCTGTGCACCAGGCATTGTAATAGAAGCTCTATGGAAATAAATTCATTTACCACCCAGTGGGCAGCTCACTTCACAGATGAGGAACCTGAGGCTCTGGGAGACAGACACAGGAAGCTTGTGAGGTCACATAGTTAGCCAGTGGCAAAGTCCCGTTCTAGACCCAGAGCTGAGCCTTAACTGTGGTGTAAGCATCCCATCCCTTGTAGCACCTGATCACCCCTTATTGGACTTTACTGGCTTTTCTTTGTGTGTGTGTGTGTGTGTGTGTGTGTGTGTGTGTGTGTGTGTGTGTGGTGTTATTTCTCACCTTCCACCTTGTTTGAGACAGGGTCTGTCTTGTCTTGCCTCTGCAAACACCAGACTAGCTGGCCCACTATCTTTAGGGCTCAACTGACTGCCCTCGGTTGCCGTAGGCATATGGGGATGCATATAGATTATAGATGCATGCACCATTGTGGCCAGCTTTATGTGGGTTCTAGGGGTCTGAACTCCAGTCCTCAGGAACCTGACTTTCTGAGAAAGCACCTGTGGTCTCCTGGTAGACAGAGCTCAGGCCTGGGCCCTCGTAGACTCCCTCACCACAGTTCCCACCACTATGGCCACAGTCTGAGTGATGGTTTTCCCTTAAATCCCTCACCCTCTGAGACCCAGAAATCCCTCAGATCACGTCTGCCATAACCTCCTCCCTCTTGCTGTTGGTTTTTCAGTTACCCTGAAACCATTCTGAGATGATCTGGGAGGCAGTGCCGGGCTTCTCCATGCCTGATTAAGTACGATGGCTTTTTAATGACTTGAGTTCGCCTTCTGTGGACTGGCAAAAATGGATTACTCTCTATTTCTAAACCTGTGCTGCCTGCTGCAGCACACTGCTTAGCTTCCTTAGTCTTCCTTGCACGACACTCCTCTGGCTTTAATTGTTGAATCACACAGAGCTCCTGGAGCTGTCCTGACTGGGGAAGCCTGGAAACACTCTTTCCAGCCTTCTGTAGGTTGTGCAGAGCTGAGGTTGACTGTGGGCCAGTGGGGAGGGTCTGCCCTGCACAGACCCTTCCACCCTCTGTTCTGCCTCCTGCCAAACTCTGCCTGGAATCCTACACTTTCATCTTCCAAGCCAGTTATTACTGGTCTTTCCTTCTTCTTCTTTGTTTTTTCAAGGTAAGGTTTCGCTCTAGTCCAGGCTGACCTGGAATTCACTCTGTAGTCTCAGGATGGCCTCGCACTCACAGTGATCATCCTACCTCTGCCTCCCAAGTGCTGGGATTAAAGGCGTGAGCCACCATTCCTGGGTCTTCTTTTTTTATGTTTTTATTTATTTATTTGACAGAGAGAGAGAGAATCAGAGAGAGTATGGGTGTGCCAGGGCCTCCTGCCACTGCAAACGAACTCTAGATGTGTGCACCACCTTGTGCGTCTGGCTTTACACAGGTACTGGGGAATTGAACCAGAGCCATCAGGCTTTGCAAGCAAGTGCCTTTAACCACTGAGCCAGGCTCACTGCTGGCTCAGAGAAGTTAACTCACTTGGTCATGGTCACGCATGCTGAGCTCTACAGCCAAGGCTCAGATGTCTTTTGACTAGAAACTGTTTTCCTGTGATCACTCCTGCCTCGAAATCAAAGGCGCCCCTCCCCCCATTGACCATGCACATCTATAGAGAAGAGCAAGTGCTGAGGCCCACCTCAGAGGACTGACCTCGTTTGGTGCTAAACACTCGCCCCACTTCACGGGGTGAAAAGCTGACCAGAGGCCATACCACTAGTAATGGCTGAGTAATATTGGATTCTGGGTCCCCAGATTCCAAGGCACCCTCCTTCCCCAGTCCTATCCTACATAGGGCATCATCTGCCCCAGGCCCACCTTCCCTTAGTTTGGTAATCCATAGAAGTGCAAGTGTCTTTCCCATTAAGCAAAGGGGATCAAATGGTTTCTGTCAAATTCTAGAAGCCTATGAGCCAAGCAAGGTAAGGCTGAATCCGTAAAGGAGGCTGGGTCTCTTCCCACCCCTTCTGTGGGTGCTGAGAGTGAATGGGGTGGGTCTGCCATGGGCCAGGTAGATGAGGGCCCCTGGTCCAGGCATCAGTCACCCTTGCTGTGTCCCCTCCTCCAACCTGTCTCTCCAGCTTTATTTAGTACCTATGACTCAGAGCCTGCTGTGCCCCTGGTATCCTCCTGGGGCCTTTGATGGCTCCAGAGATGAATGTAAGGTAAGACCTCTGTCTTCCCAGATCCCATTTGTCAGAGAAGCAGACCGGCAGTGAGTCAGCCTGGGCTAGGCAATGTGCAGAGAGACCCAGAACAGTGTGGGGAGGACTGTCACCTCTGTAGGGACCTGGGTGCTCTTCAGGTAGAAAACAGTGTCAGACTTGTCCCCCACTATGATTGGGCTCTTATTGAGGATCCCCAGACCTCTCCAAGGAGAGGCAGCCATCTCCTCACACACAGGGGGTGCAGGCCACAGAGGGAGCAGTGTGCCCCAGGTGGGAGGTACTCCAGGCCCAGGGAGGCCTTCTGTCTGCACCATTTCCATTCCTAAGGCAGGTGTCTGGGCAGTCCTGGCTCCCTTTCCTCACCCTGGTACCTGACTCAGCCTTCTTTTCTCATCTGTAAAGCAGGGATGGTAATCACAGCCTCCTTACCAGGTTGTAAAAGAAGCGCTGTCAGCAGGGAGAAAGGCCTGGGGGATGGCTCAGTGGACAAAGCGCTTGCATAAATGTGAGGACGGAGTTCTAATCTCCAGCACCCATGAGGCAGCCCGCCTGTAATCCCAGTGCTCGGGAGGCAGAGATGAGGGATCCCCAGGGCAAGCTGACTAGTTAGACCAGGCAGATTGGCAAGCTGTGGGTTCAAGTGACAGACTCTGCCTCAGTGACTACTGCGGAGAGTGATGAAAAAAGATACCTGATGTCAACCTCTGGTGGCACACACACAATCTGCACACACACACACACACACACACACACACACACGTATACATGCCAAAATAACACTAAAAAAGGTCCTGTGGAGGCTGGAAGTGTAGCTCAGTGGTAGAGCATTTACCTGGCATGCAGGAGAGCCCAGCTTCATCTCCAGCACCACAAGAGAAAGGGACTGTGGGGTGCCCAGCAGGAAGATGGCTGCCCTCCACTGAGGCCAACAGGGGCAGCTGCTGCCGCCAGCCTTTCGTGGGCTCTCTCCTCCCGGGACAGGTGGCGCTGTCATTGCTCCTCTTACACAGATGAGGATACAGAGTCCTTAGAGTAAGCATTAGATGAAAACCTGCCCTATGTCTCCAGAGCTTGACCCAATCCCTGTGGCTGGAAGGAGCCTCCCCGGGGCTCATCTCCACACCAGCTCCTCAAACGGCCTCTGCCCATCTTGGTGTGGGTCTTGACGTGAATGGGGCCTCTCTGATAGCCTTCCTAATAATCATCATTCATCTGCTTACCACATCTGTGCCTCTTGGCTCTGGTCCATGTACCCAGAGAAAATGTCATGATCAATGCGTAGCTCTGTGGCCACAGTGTATACCAGGCAGGGCCTGTACCATTGCTGTGGGCCTAAGGCCCCTCAGTCCCAGGCAGCTGAAGGCTCCCTTGGTGGGGCTGAGTGAGACAGCTGGCTGATGTCACCCAGATCTGAAGTCTGGCTGAATTCTTGTTCCTGGATGACCATAGTTTCCCTCCTCCCCACAGCTGCTAAAAATACCTCCAGCAGGGGTCTCGGTGCGCAAGTCCCAGCCATGCCCCACCCCATAAGTGACTGCTGGGGACATTTAAACCAAGATGGTGGCTCTGCTCAGGGTTCCTTTGAGGTTTCCCAAACCACCCTTCACACAGGAGCCTATCAGATTTGGTCCCTGAGCCCCACAGCCCTGATGCTTTCCCTCCTTCCCATTGCCCATGACCCTGTTCTGCTCCATGAACTGAGGAAGGCTTCCCCCTCTGGCAGCATTTCTGTGTGTTGTGAACTCCACCCACCACACCTCACCCTCTGCTCCAGACACCCTGCAGGCCTCTGATGGAATGGCTGCAGAGTCCCCTCAGAATGCAGCCCCACCTCAGCCATCTCTTCCCTTGTGCTGTGGAACTCTTTCCTCCTAGCACAGCATATTTTAAAAACAATATTTATTTGCAAGGAGAGAGAAAGAGAGAGAAAGAAAGAAATGGGCAGTACTTTGTGCATCTTGCTTTATGTGGATACTGGGGAACTGAACCATCAGGCTTTGCAAGCAATTGCCTTTAACTGCTGAGCCATCTCTCCAGCCTCCCAGGCATCACCATCTGAAACAGAGCAGCTTCAACTATCCTCCCAACATCCAGCCTTCCCAGGAGGGGGCGTAAAGGGTCATTGGGCCCTGGCACACCCTCCCAGGTGCATGTCATTCTGCCCCAGCTGCCTGTGGTCTTGGGAGGTGCTAGAGCATAGAGAGGGTGCAAGGTTAAATGAAGGAGGTTGTCACCCATGCTGGGTGGGGCTTTTCCATGGTGCAGCTGGTCTTGGGGTCACCCATGCTTGTGTAAGCCTACAGCACTCATGGGTTCACCCAGATGGACGTGGATGGAATCATCCCCTCGGACTGTCATTGGTGCGCTGCGTGGAGTGAACAGATGTTTGTTCACATCTCCCCAGGAAAAACATGCTGTAGCACAAGCTTTATGCTTGGTGACACGTGTCTTCCGAATGAGTGCCTCTGCAGTGTCTTTCTCCCCAACCATAACCCAGTGAGGGTGGGCTAGGGTCCTTCTCTTACCGCAGTACTCCAGGCACAGCCCCATGACCCCCAAATAGACTTAGGGTTAAAATGTACGAGTGTTGAGCAAATGACGTAATCCACTAAGGCTGATCTTCACTGGAGCTGTTTAAAGGTGCCAGGCTCAACTCTGACGAAGTCCTACTGCAGGCCAGGAGCTCTCAACAGAATTCTACACTCCACAGACAGTCCTTTTCTGGGGTTTTCACCCTGGGCCAGGATCTCGGGGCCTCTGGTTCCCAGCACCTCACACTTCACAAAAATTGTACTCACCAGGGTGCTGGCTGTCACAGAGGCCATCTGTCCTTCATTCCATAGCCCTGCACTGACTTCCTTCCAGCCTTGATGTCACTTCCTGCCTGGGATGGATTCAAGGAAAGGCCACAGATAACTTTAATAAAAGCTGGAAGACATGCCTTTGACCAAAACCCCCACACAGCCAGCACAGTAGTACTGTGATTCGTCCATTCAGCCTGTCATTCCAGAACTCAGAGGCTGAGGCAGGAGGATTGAGAGTCTGAAGCCAGACGCTGAGAAGATGGCACAGTGGATAGAATGCTTGAATCATGGGTTCAGATCCCCAGCACCCATGTCAAGATGTCTGGCATGTAATGTGCACCTATAACCCCAGTGCCGGAGAGGAGGAGACTCGGGCTTGCTGGTCAGCTAATCTAATCAAGTTGGTAAACTGTAGGTTCAGTGAGAGAAACTGTTTCAAAAAACAAGATGGAACGCAACTGAGGAAGACTCCTGATGTTTCCCTCTGGTGTCTACACATATGTGCACACACAGGCACGCGTGTGCATACACTCCCCCCAAAAGATAGTTTGGGATCAACCTGATCTACATTGTGATACCTTGTCTCAAATAAATAAATAGCATTCAGAAGAGGAGGGCATCAGGTTTGTGTGGGGAACGCAGGATGCTTTCATGGAAAAGTGTCTTTTCATCTGGAATTTACACAGTGGATTGGGTCATGATGGGAGAAGGGATGGGGGGAAGGATTGCAGCTGAGGAGGGTGGAGCACATGGAGTTCATGGGAGGACTACTGAGAAGGCTCCTGGGTCACCATCATCAGTCAGCCATTCTCATCATAATGCCTCATAACAGAAGAGCCCACTCTGAGCGGCAGGCAGCATGGAGCACTCAAAGAGCTTTAGGTTCCAGGCTGCGCTTGGCTTGGCCCATGTGTCTCTCGGCTTCTCTCACTGTGGAAGGCAGGCTGGAGGGCAAGCCTGTCCAACCATCTGCCCACCAGTTCCACAAATCCCATGAGTAAGTCTCCCAGTCAAAAATGAGGGACTGGAACACACCCAGAGGTGTCCTTCCCGAGGAGGTAGGTGGGGACTGCAGGACTACTTAGGCGGGTGGAGGCAGGTGCAGGGCCTCTGGGTCTCCGCAGTGGTCACCACAGCAGCAGCTGCTCGCCCCACACCCAGCTGAAGCTGGAATCACTCAGGGTTCTTCAAACCACCTATCCTGCCTACCTCCAGACAGACACCCTGCCTGGCATGAAGACAGAACCACCCTCTCCCGCCCGGCCAAGGGTCTGCCAGGACTCCCAGCCTGACATCTGCGCTCACCCTTCTAAAAAGGCGTGTTTATTGTCCCATCTTTTGGGGCCTCAAAAGGGTCGAGTCAGTTGCCCACATCACACAACCCAATAGGGACAAAGCAGAGAACAGTTCCATACCAAAGCCCACGCTCTTTTCCCTGCTCTGACAGCCTGGAGGAAGCTATGAGGTCACACCATAGATCAGTCTGGAAGGTGGGTCTTGGTCCAGCTGTCCTGCTCACTTTTGCAGCGTTTGGCTCCAGCGTGTCCACCCACCTTTTCTATCTCGTGCAGAGGTTCTGAGGGAAAAGCAGTTCAGATCTGCTCTGCAGCCCTGTCAGGAATGTCTTCACACAGGTTTCCAGCTAGGATAGCATGCTCAGCTCTTGTCTAAACATTAACAAACCAAGCATCAACATTGTACAGACACACCCTGTTTTCTGATGAGGAGTGTGTCCAGCAGACTGCTTCCTGAGCCTTGGCCAGCGTTCATCACAGTGACCCTCATCCAGTCAGTCACCGACTAATCAACAAAGCACATGTCTGTTTCCGCAGGGTGAGGAAGGGGTTGGTTCCAGCAGGCCTCTGGCTTCTGCACTTGCCTGTTCTATCTCTCCAACAGCGGTTTCCTTGGTAGCTGGTCTCTGCCAAATAGATGTGTCTTCTCTAAGGCTGGGAGGCCTTGGGATATGTTTGTATACACACCATAGATGTTGTTGGGGGTTCCACTGTCCAATCAGCAGCCACTGGTTACCACTTGAATAGTGTCTGGCCTGGGGACAGACTCAGGTCTACTGGGAAGAGCAGACCCAACCACCACTCCTGGGACTCTCCAACTATAAACAAAGATGTCTGATGAGGTAGAAGCAGTGAGGGGCAGAGTGAGGTGCAGCAGAGGATCCCCAATAGGGAGAGGGCAGTGGTCCAGTTGGCCAGGCAGCTCAGGAATGTCTTGGGAGAATGCGAGCTCAGAGCTGAACCAAGACCAAGCCAGCTCTGAAGAGGCAGGCATGTCTCAGTCTGGGTAGTCCATAATAAACAGAAGTAATGTGGTTCACAGATCTGGAGGCTGGCAAGTCCAGGGTAGAGGGCCGGGTACATACGTCAGGGACCTTCTTCCACGCCCCCCCCATATTGGACGGCAAAAAGGCAATAGGGAAGGAGTTAAACATCCTACCACTGGAACCCAAGCCTGTGATAATTAACCCAGAGCCCGAAGGACTCACCTCAAATCATACCTCAAACACTGGTGCACTGGAGATTATGTGTGTAACATGTGGAGAACACATTAGCACCCTAGCAGAAAACATCCTAGGCAGAGGCATGCACTGTAGACACCCCAAGGGACCCAGATGGCTGCTAGTGGAGTGTGCTGGCTGAGATATGACAGAGAGATGCAATCACAGAGGTGGCAAAGCCTAGACCACAGCTCTGCACAGGGCACCTGGAGTTTGACCATGGGCAGTAGGTGGCTTTTATATTTTTTAATATATATATATTATTTTATTTTATTTATTCATTTCCAAGGAGAGAGAGAGAGAATGGGTGCACCAGGGCCTCTAGCCTCTACAAACGAACTCTAGATGCATGGTGCCACTTTGTGCATCTGGTTTTATGTCAGTACTGGGGAATTGAACCCAGGTCATTAGGCTTTGCAGGCAAGCGCCTTAACTGGTGAGCCATCTCTCCAGACATATTTTTTAAAATATTTATTGCTTTGTGTGTGTGTGTGTGTGTGTGTGTGTGTGTGTGTGTGTGTGTGTGTGTGTCCAGGGTCTCTTGCTTCTGCAAACAAACTCAGAGCATTTGTAACTTTACATCTGGCTTTATGCGGGTACTACGAAATTGATTCCCACCACCACCAAGCTGACAACCCTTGCAAGCAATCACCTTTAACCACTGAACCATCTTCCCAGCCCCAGGGAAATAGGCTTTCAAATATGGCAGTGGTTTGGGCAGATCTGATGGTCTTGTACTAATGAGCCTCTAGCTAGAACATTTGGCCAGGTTCTGGGATTAGTTCCTAGAAACGCCTTTCCTTCAAGAGGCTCCCAGAAGCCTTTGCTGGGAAATAGGCTCTAGTGCAGTTTGTGTGACTCAGGCCACAGCCACCATAGGAAGATTCCAGGAAGAAGCCCAGAGCACAGAGCAATGGAAAAGCTGTTGGGTGTGGTGACTCCCATCTGCAATCCCAGCACTAAGGAAGCCAAGTCAGGAGAACTATGAGTTTGAAGCCAGCCCATGCTACTAAGAAAAGACCTGGAAAGAACTCGGTCTTAAAAGGGTCTCTATGTAGTTGGGAGACCTCATGATATAGGATGATGTTTTAAACAATATACAGTGTGCTTTGGGGTGGTGGGGATGCAATTTTAATTAAAAGGCATGTGGCAGAGCATTCCAGATGCTGTTACTGCATAATAAATGACTTCAGAACTTAGTGACATAAAGCAATTATTTGATTAAACTCAGATTTGGGGGGCCAGGAATTGAGAAAGGGCACCGCGTGGACGACTCATCTCTGTAGCTGGTGTGTGGGTGCTCGCTCAGCTGGAGGCTTGGAGATGGAGGCTGACTCAACAGCTGGGGAATCATCTGGTTTCTTTTTCATTCACATTCTAGAACTGGCCCTTGGCCAGACCTCCACTGCGACTGTCCTCATGCATGCTGCTTTTCACGTGTTCCCCTGGCGCCATCTTGGGCTCTCTAGCAGTATGGCGGCCGGTTCAAGAACAGTGTCCCAAGATCAGAGACAAGAAGGGAAGTTGCTGGTTTCTTAAGATCAGCACCTGGAAACCTCTGCTTTATTCCCTTGGTGCAGGGTGTCACCTGGTCTGCCCAGGTGTGGGGAGGAGCCACGGACCAGTGTCAATATCCCCCAAAAGAACCTCATGCCTGTAGGTGCGACCTTCACCCTGTGAAGACTCCCCTATGGCCTCTGAGAAGCACATTCATGGGTTTTTTGTTGTTGTGCTGTTGGTACAGATTAAGAAAAGTCTCTAGGGATTTATATCATTAAATTAAACACAGCCATTAGTGTGTGGCTCTGGGGATCCTGTGGTAATAGGATGTCTTGGGTGATTTTTTTTTCCTTCTAAATGTTCTTCCCAGAGCTGGAGTTGCCCAGCCTGACCCATTTATCTTTGTTAGTATCACATAAAAACCTCATTATCACTACATGACAGAGGTGGGCAGGTGGCCTCTGGTCAGGCAGCCCTGGGAGAGGGCCTTGGGGAGCCAAGATTCACTCCCTTGTAGAAATCCACCTCTTGGGCAGAAATGCTCTGTCCAGGGAAGACTCTGAGTGCACACATGGTCACTATAGCCAGGCTGCACAGCTAGAGAGAAATCCCCTTTGTCACTTGTCACTGTCCCTTAGAGGTGACTCTGCCTTGCCCTGGGTGTGGTCACCCTGGTTCTCTTCAGTAGGACAGATGCACGTGTAAGGCCTCTGAATTCCCTGCTGTTACCGTGTGAATGAGTCACAGCCCTGGGGTGGGTAGGTGGGGTAGGCTCCCTTCCCCATACTTAGGGCACCTGTGAAAGTATTCCAGAGCACCATGGAGGACAGGAGGCGAGCAAGCAGACAGGTGATGGAGTCTGTGTACTGCACCTGGTGAGAACGGGATGATGACAGAAACTCCTGTGCTATCAGGACTGCAAGGAGCCCAGTGCACCCAACAAAAAGGAGACAGGCCCCAGGGCCAGGTCATGGGTCGCTGGCAGATGGGAGCCATGGCAGGGTTTGGAAGAGAGAATGACAACTCAGGTGACTTGCACTTATTTTTATTAGTGTGCAAAGACTTGGTTTTCATTCCTGTGTTTTTCTGGCTATGTGTTGAGGATAAACAGAGTGGGGAAGAGTGATAGACAGTGGTGGAACCCTAGAGGCAGGTAGGAGGGGCCCTTGGGGTGGACTAGAGGGCCACTGGGCCTGTGGGCAGCAGAATGCATGCGTGTGGGCCACAGCTTGTGACCCACATTGAGACCTAGGGTCAGGTTTGGAGGGAGGAACAGGAAGTGCCAGTGGACCCCCAGTGGCAGTGAGGGTGGGAAGTTGAATAGCCATCCTGGCCTGGGCCTCAGGCCACAGGGTCCTGGCAAGAAACTGAAGGTTGGGAGTCACGGGCATGCAAATGGGAAGAGGCAGCCCAGCCTGCTGAGGGGTCAGCAAAGGCAACTGGGAAGCTGCAGCCACAGGGTGAGCAGAAGAAGCCGAAGGAAAAATGTCACCCCAGAGGCCAAGTCTGGGACAGAGCCAGCGTGAGGCTAGGGCAGAGGAGCAGCTGTGGCTTCCTGCCTCCTGCCTTTCCCTTGTCACTTGGCAGCTGTTTTGTGGCTTTAAAGGCAACTCCAATGCAGACTTAAGTCCCTGCTCTTATGGAAGGACTTCAGTGTGTGACAAGAATGAGGCACTTGTGCTGGAGGCAGTGAAGTCCCAGTGGGTTCTGGAGAAGGCTTTTCAGAGGATAGAGGAGGGTGAGATTTCACACATATCACATGTTTTGTTTTGTTTTGTTTTGTTTTGTTTTTGAAGTAGGGAGTAGGGTCTCACTCTAGCCCAGGCTATGTAGTCTCAGGCTGGCCTCGAACTCACAATGATCCTCTTACCTCTGCCTCCCTAAAGGCGTGCACCGCCATGCCTGGTGCATACCAAACTATTCACAATGGGAATCAGAATGGCACCCATGGGCAGGTGGGCGCTAGATTTTCACAGTAGAATGTGGGATGGGGAAGGCACTTTTTAGCAGACTTGACAGAGGTACCACAATGCTTGTGGGGGCCATGGGGATGGTAGTCAGCTTGGATTGAGGCTCTGACTTTTGGACTGCTTTGAGACAGGGCTGCAAGGTTGGGTGGGAGAGGAACCCTTGACCTCAGGTAGCTCATTGGCTAGTTAGAGTGACCCAAAGCCCTGTGGTGCAGGGAGGGAGTGAAGGGTTGTATCAGTTACTTTCTTGCTGCTGGGACAAAATAACCAATCAGAACAGTGTAGAGAAGGAAAGGGTTTATTCTGGCTTACAGCTTTGAGGGGTGGAGTCCATTGTAGCTTGGGGAACATGGCAGGAGCAGACAGACAGTTCACATCATCACATCAGCAGGGAGGAAGCAGAGTGAGCAATGAATGCAAACGGGGTTGGACTGTCAAGACTCATCCCAGTGACACACTTCCTCCACCAAAGCTCCACCCCCTAAAGACTCCATAACCTTCTAGAATAGCATCAGCAGCTGAGGATTAAGTATTCAAACACAGGAGGCTCTGGGGGACATTTTACATTCAGATCAAGAATACCCAAGTTAAGGCCAAGAGACTGCTGTGGGCGTGGTCAGGGTAGAAAGAGGTGCTCTGGTGGAATCATGAGACATGGGATTTGAACAGTGTGCAGCCATTGGACCTGCCAAGACACAGAGAAGCCTTCTTGGCTTTTATATAAAGTTGTAAACACAAGGTGAGCATGGTTGCATGGATACTGGGAGCCATGGCAAGCTCCTGAACTTGAGGAAAGACCCCACTAGATCTAGTTTTAGGAAGGCAGGGCAGAAGACAATGCACAGGGCTGGAGTGATGGTTCAGCAGTTAAGACACTTGCCTGCAAAGCCTAACCACCCAGGTTTGATTCCCCACTACACACATAAAGCTGGATGCACAAAGTGGCGCATACATCTGGAGTTTGTTTGCAGTGGCTAGAAGCCCTTGCATGCCCGTTCATATTTCTTCTCTCTCTCTCTCTCTCTCTCTCTCTCTCTCTCTCTCTCTCTCTCTCTCTCTCTCTCTTTCTCCCTCTCTCTCTGTCTCTTTCTCTCTCTCTTAACAAATAAATAAAATTAATAAAAAAAATTAATGCATGGGGGAAGGATGGATGGAGTTCTGGATCTGGTGCGCCCTGAGGTCAGGATCATGATGGGTAAGCAGCAGACACCTGGAGACCCCAAAGACTTTGTGTAGGAGATGCCCAGGACTAGTCATGGGCAAGGAGGGCCGCACTGTTTATTGTATCAAGCTCACATTCACCCATTACCAGCTCCTTTCCTACCACGGCTCCATTTAACCTTCCAGACGCCCATGGAGCGGGTCCTACTGTGTCATTTAAAGAATGACCCGGCCCGCAGGTCAGTCAACGAAGACCCTAAGGGAGAGGGTGAGAATGAAAAGGGACAAGAGACGCGAAGAATGGAGACAAGACAAAATTCTGATCAAGTCTCAATTTATTGGAGCTTAGGCAAATGCTTATAAACCCTCTCGCAGGAGGAAGTACGTGGACACTTGCGTAGGATCTTGGGTAGCTGGGTTGCTAAGCGACCTGATGCAACGAGGTCACGTGATTTCTAGGAGGAAGCCTCGCGGGCAGTGAAAGGAACTTAAGCAGAGAAATACAAACTTAGCTTTGGTTAGTAGAGAAAATGGCAGAGACCTTCAAAATGGCGTTGACACAGTTAAGGCACAATAAACAGCTCCCCACAAAAGAAGAGGAGAGTGGAGCTGGGGAATGGCTCAGTGGTTAAAGGTGCTTGCATGCAAAGCCTGCTGACCCAGGTTTGAATCCCCAGCACTCATATAAAGCCAGATATTGAAAGTGGTGCATGCATCTGATGACCCTCTGCAGTGGCAAGAGACCCTGGTATGTCCACACATGTGTGCAAGCACATATATACACATACACACATATGCAAACTGCTAGAGGCTTTGGTGTGCCCATTCTCTCTCTTTCTCTCTCCCCCTCTCTCCCTTCTTATAGATAAATAAATAAAAGTATTTAATATATGTATATATTTAAAGAAAGAAGAGGTGAGTGAGGTTCAGAGAGGCCAGACTCCTTGCCCCAGGCATAGGCTAGTGTGTCATAGAGCCAGCGTGTGGACTCTTATCTCCCTGGCACCAAAGCCAGCAGCATGTAAGTCCATGAAAAGAAGTTGCTGGAGAAGGCTTTATTCTGTGGATAAATGTCGGAACAGTAAAGCCATGGCAGCCTCTTCCCTCCCACTCCCTAGCCAAACCACAATTTCAGGGTGGGCCAAGGGACCCCAGAAAGAAAGCAGTGAATTGATTTATCAAGCACTTAGCATGCACTAAGTGGAAGCAGATGAGTTCATGCCAAGTGTGTATGATGTCTGGGTCCTGCTCAGGGGCCTACAATGGCTCCACAGTGCCCTGGCCCACAGGTCTTACCCATGTTAGAGAAGAGAACGTCGATGCCCAGAGCACATATGCTGCTAGCCCACCCTGGGCCTGAGTCCAGTTCTGTCTGCTCCCTGGGAGGAGTGTTCTTTGTGAATAGTGAGTTCAGAGCTGGAGGCCTGAGAGTAGGCCAGTCTGGAGCTCACCTCAGCTGTAGGACTAGAAGGGTCCAGGCTACCATTTTGAGCCCTGTTGGTGGTTTGCAGATAAGCCGTTGTTTACTAAAGAGTGTGTTTTTTCCCCAGAAGGGCCCCAAGTTGCATATAGGGTTGGGTTAGGGCAGGGTCTCTACTCCCACCCAACCTGGCTTTGGGATAACCTGGGTCTGAAATGAAAGGTTCTCCAGAAGTGCCTTGCTGGACCCCAGCCCAGACAGGCCCTGGGTGGAGGCAGGGCAGATACCAAACAAAAGAAATCAGGAGCCAGAGTAGAGGTAAGAACTTGCCAACAGAGTCAGCCAGCTGCTTCTCAGCTGTCCACATGGGGTGTCCCTAGAGATGTCACGGGACAGAGTTGGTCATGAGGAGCCCTGGCTGCTGTCCTGCTGGGCCCAGGAGACACAGGGCCAGTGAGGTGAAATCACAGATGGCCCAGGGCAGGATTGCACAATCAGATGCTCTGTGTCCTGAGGAACAAACCCTCAGCTATGACAGACACTTCCCAAGCTGTACGTGAGCGTTGGGTCCGGTGAGCACTGATTTGTTTGCACAGAGAGGCTGTGTGTGTGTGTCAGACAGCAGACATTTGTGCCGCTTTTCATACCTGGTTTATGTGGATGACTGGAGAATTGAACCTGGGCCAAAAGGCTTTTCCTTTAACCACTGAACCTCTTCCCACCACCCACCTCTTTTTTATTTCTTAACAGGAGCTCACTCCAGTACAAGCTGACCTGAAACTCACTTTGTAATTCAGGCTGTCCTCCTACCGACAGTGATCCTCCTACCTCAGTCTCCCAAGGGCTGGGTTGGGTTGGGTTTTTTGAGACAGGGTGTCATTATGAATGACCTTGGCATTCATTATATAACTCGGTTTGGCCCAAACTCATGGACGTCCTCCTGCCTCAGCATCTCCAGTGTTTGGGGTTACAGATGTGAGCCACCTAGCCCAGTTTAAAAAAAAATGTATTGAACAGACCCCAGCGTCATCTTCCCGAGTATATAAAAGCAGGCCTGCCTTGCGTGGGTGTGTGCATAGACGCCCTATGGTGTTCCTCTGTGGTGTTCAGACCTGCATTGCAGGGTTTAGAGTTCCCCTTGGCCTCGGGCTGCTCAGTACTGCAGTGCCCTCTGCCTTAGTCTCCATGGGGGGGGAGGGTGTTTCTACATCTATAGTTTCCTCTCAGGGAGGGGGTGGGTAAGTCACAGGCCTGGCCACGCACTGGAAGGTTTGGTGCCATGCACAGGGTAGTCAGGGTGTCACTGGGCGCTGAGTGATCACTGACCACAGAATAACCGAGGTCAGGGAAAGGACTGGCCCAGCCTCACTCTACTTTCTCCCAAGAAGCAGCTGTAGGGAGGAGGCTGGGCACAGCCTCGCCTTTGCTAGTAGCAATGGAATTCCCCTGGGAGGTGCTTTGGAGCCTGCCTGGACCCTTGAAGAACCCTGGGGAAAGGTGGCTTGTCTAAGTGGGAATGGAAAGGTTAAAAATGACCCCAGAAGCCGGGCATGGTGGGGCACACCTTTAATCCCAGCACTCAGGAGGCAGAGGTAGGAGGATCACCATGAGTTTGAGGCCACCTTGAGACTATATAATGAATTCCAGGTCAGCCTAGGCTAAAGTGAGACCCTCCCTCGAAAAACAAAACAAAACAAAAGACTCCAGGTCACACTTAGAATTCTGTGCCTACAGGTGGCCTCAGCGGGGCGACCATCATTGATTCTCTGGACACCCTCTACCTCATGGAGCTGAATGAAGAGTTTCAAGAGGCCAAGACCTGGGTGGAAGAGAGCTTCCATTTGAACGTGGTGAGTCAGAGACCCTCTGGATATGAGGGTGAGGAGGGACCCGACTTGTCAGCTGTCAGCTCCACCCTGAGACGAACCAGAGACTTCAAACACTTCACAGCAGAGCAATCCAGACACCAGACTCACTCTGAGGGTCTCTTCCCTGAAGAGCAGACTTGAGATGGAAACACCCCAGCCTGGCAGACCATCCTTTCCTCCCCTCCTGCTCATCTAGGGTGGGTTTCTCATGACCATGATGGGCCTTCCGGGGAGGAGCCTGTCACACAAGGCAGGCGTTACTGCAGCAAGGGGGAAGGAATGGCTTTTTTTTCAGGGAGGTACATGCTGCCAACAACAGTGGGGCCTCTGATTTCTTGAGGGGCCAGGCAGCCAGCATGAAGCTAGGAGAACCAGGCTGAGGAGCCCGGCTGTGGGCAGTCTGTGAAAGGTTTCCACCTCTCTGATCCTGAATCTCTTAACCCTGATGGTAATAAAGACTTCCCAGGCTTATGGTGAGGATTAAATACAGCAGAAGGCTGTAGAAAGCGGTTTATGGCTCCATAAAGTCCAATACAGATGGCAAGTGACTTCCTCGTCACTATT
The DNA here is from genome assembly GCA_004024765.1 of Zapus hudsonius. NCBI lineage: Eukaryota > Metazoa > Chordata > Mammalia > Rodentia > Dipodidae > Zapus > Zapus hudsonius. Next base: position 47,059 of record PVHP010005843.1, read on the forward strand.
ATAATTAGCAGAATTATCGTGAGACTATTGTGCCTTGTGGAGTCTGAGGCCAGGGAAGTGTACAGTCCCCCCTTCTGTTGATGGGAGGGAGGCAGAGGGGAAGGACCCACCTGTGCCCCAGGAAGACCCCAGCTCCTCCAGACAGAGAATGGGCAGAAGTGTCTTCCCAGGGGATCAGGGAGCCCTGGAGATGTCCAGACAGGCCAGGGCAGGTTAGGGAGTATCCTTGCAAGAAAGCAGAGTGGGGCCACCTCTTTGAACCTTGGCTTTTTGATCTAGAAAGTGCAGTGACCTCATGGGGCACTGTGAGACACAAAGGGGAGTCAGCTTTGCGTGTGCTTTGCTGATGCAAAAGGTTCCCTCAGATAAATGGATGATGGCATTTGCTGTCAGTAATGAAAATGGAGCCAGGCCTCATGGTGCAGGTCTGTAATTCCTGCTACTCAGGAAGGAGGCTAAAGCAGGAAAGGTACAAGTTCAAGTCCAGCCTGGGCAACTGAGACGCTGTCTCGAAATAAGAAGTAGAAAGAGATCAGGGGAGATAGCTCAGTGGTAGAATACTTGCCTAAGATATGCAAGACCCTGGGTTCAGTCGCCAATACCGCAAAAATGTGTAAGGACATAACCTGAGGCAGAAAATGTGGCCAGAGAAGTAACAACAGGCACCTCCATGAAGCCGGCACCACCTGTGTGTCTCACATCTACCCACGCTGGTGGGTGGCATCTGTCCTGTCTGCAGAGGAAGAAACCCAGGCAGAAAAAAGGAGATACCTTAAGTCCCAAAGCCATGTTAAGTGGCCCAAATGGGACTTTTTTGCCCTCTCAATCTTTGGCAGGATGTCACACACACCTGATTTCCATAGTCCCAGAGAAGGCAATTGTGCGTGGGCCCTGCACCCCTGGAGCTGAGATCTGGGAGGCCTCTGTCTCTACACACACACCTCACAGCCTCCCACTTAGTGCTGACACCTTTGTTCCCTGCCTCCCTAGGGCAGGGCCTCTCCTTTTTCTGCTAAGCTATGGGTGTTCCCCAGGAGTGACAGAGGCCGGGACTCTAGAAGGCTTTGCCTCCCCTTGGCAAACTTCTCCAGCGGCTTCTTGGAGCTCAGCCAGGGATAACTGCTTCCATGGCCTCCGGCAAGGACTGGGGAAAGAAGCCAAACCTGGTGTTTATTTGCAATGCTATAAATGTGCAGTAGCGACTGCCAGGCAGGTGCCGGCCCTTCTTGACCTCTGCTATGAAACCGGAGCATGGCCTGCCTTGCTGGGGGGAGGGAGGGTCCCTGGAATGGAGCACAGGTGTGTGTGGGGGGGGGTAGTGTGGGTTGTCTCCAGGCCTGGCTAACCCTGGGAGCTCACACATGTCCTTGCTGTCCCCCACCCTGCTGTCCTGCAGAGCGGCGAAGCCTCCTTGTTTGAGGTCAACATCCGCTACATCGGAGGACTCCTCTCGGCCTTCTACCTGACAGGAGAGGAGGTGAGTGGTGCTTTGAGACCTCAAGACTGTCCAGGTTGGAAGGGCATCGGCTAAACTTCAGGCCCACTCTTCACCGGTGGGAAACAAATGGTCTGCCAGGGGCCACCGCAAGCCTCACAAGGACTCTGTTTCAGAGTCCCAGGCATAGCTGAAGGCTTTCCCTCTGGCTGCACCATAGAGTTGCCTGGCTCTCTCCACAGTAACTGTATGCACCGCTGTTCACAGGGACTGGTTCTCCAGACTTCCACTGTCCACTCCTGGGACCACCTTCTTGGCCCCTCTCCATGGCCAGCCCCTCGCTCCCCTCTGGGCAAAGCAACACCAGCCCAACGCTGGCTCTGTTTTCAAGGGAGCGGTGGAGCCGCCCTGCTGGCCACAAACTGTAACTGCAAGGCCTTGAATATAGGAGCCCTGTTGGCTTCCAGGAAGCCTGAGACCTGCTTGACTGGGAAACAGAGCCCCTGGTGTTAGAAACCCTACACACCTACCTGCAGATGGCCTCACTTCAGTTCCTCTCATGGGATGGTCATGATGCATGGGAAGGAGAGGGTTTGGCCCAGGACTGCTGACTGCAGAGCCCATATTCTCCTCTCTGCCAGAGTTCTGAAGAGCCCAAAGCCTTCATCCCCTCCTCATGAGTACCCAGAAGGCTGCTCATCAGTTAGTCCGTTGTCCATGATCCAGAGGGCTGCTCTGTCCAGCTTGGAGCTGGAGGCCTCGGCTCTGTCCACCCAGAGGCAAAGAATCACACTTACCTCCTGGCAAGAAGCTGTGGGTGAAGTGGATATGATGCATCCCATCTCCCCCCACTGCTGTGCTCCACACAGTCATTTCTGGCCTCCCCCTCCCTTCGGCTGTCACAGCTGAAGTCAAGGGTTTAGAGGCAACAGGCCTGCTCTGTCTCTGCAGTCGCTTCGGGCTGCACTCCATCAAGCCTAATCTCCTCAACAGAGATTACCGCTTGTACCAATTTGTCCAAAAAAAATTGTCAATGGGAGCCATCGGCTTCGAGCCACCCAGAGCCTGAATTGTATTTGAAAACCCCAGGACAGGAAAAATGACAGAAGCAGCAGGGAAAAAAAAGGCAGCCTTGTGCTTTATGGTGTTTCTTGCCTCTCTGGCCGGTGTGGAGAGAGGTGGGTTCTGGGAAGGGGACATGAGAGGCGCTGCTCAGGGCTCAGACACTCGGGAAGAAGCTGCAGGCTCCTCACATTCCTTCTGACCCTTCAATTCTCCACTCCCAGAGGCACTTTCAACCTGACTTTCCAGAATGTGAGCCCAGCAGGGGCTCTCAACAAGGACACACGGTCCAAGAGAGGGACAAGTACTCCAGCACTAAGTCTGTCTGCCTGGAGGTGCAGTACACTTCCATGGTCCCTCACTGTCCCCAAGCACCTCCCTACCTCCAACTCCCAAGTTGTGTGCCTTGTACCCAATCTGAGGGGCTCTCACCTACCCTCATTCCTAAGATACCCAGGGATGTGCTACCCGAGCTGGTGGCCTTGGGTTTCAGGTTGTCACTGCTTGTCACCAGGGCTCAGACATGCCAAACCCACACACATCGGGTGCCTCTTGTGCAGATCTTCCCTTTCTTTCAATCATTTTTTTTTGAGGTAGGGTCTCACTCTAGCCCAGGCTGACCTGAAATTCACTATGTAGTCTCAGGGTGGCCTTGAACTCATGGCAATCCTCCTACCTCTGCCTCCCGAGTTCTGGGATTAAAGGCGTGCGCCACCACGCCTGGCTTGACCTTAAACTTCTGATTCCCTGGCCCCTTTTACCTCCTGAGTGCTGGGATTGCAGTTATGCACCAACCTGCCTGATCTCATGTCGTGCTAGGGAATCAAACCTAGTGCTTCATGCATGGTAGACAAGCACCCTTCCATCTGAGCTACATTCCCAGTGAGCCTTCTTAATTTCCCAGAAATGCTATGCAATGACATGTCCCTGGTTGCCACCTTCTTTGCTTCAAAGGAAACAGCAGGAAGAGAAGTCCATGCTGGTTGGCCATTCCTGCTGAGATGCTGTGAAAATGACAGGCATAATCACAGCTGTCCCGGGGGATGTTGGGTGACACTTCATAGTTTAGAAGTGCGTTCACTGACAAGCTTCTTCTTACTTGATCTCTACACAGTCCTTAGGAAGCTGCCAGGGCACACACCGCCAGCCCATTGTACAGATGGAGGAGCCAAGGTTCAGAGACAATGCATGGCTCTCCCCCGATCACACATTGCCACATGGGAGGACATGTTCTGAGCTCGGCTCTCGGGCCAATGTACTTCCCGCTGTACCTCAGCCCTGTTCTGGAATGGAAGACACTGTGGCCACAGCCCTGGGCAAGCTGCTCTAGACTCATGAAACAGGAATTTGGGGGTTCTTTGTCAATACACCAATATGCCAAAGCACCAATAATTTTAGGGAACCCCAGGATTTTGGCTTATGAATTTAAAGAATTAAAATTACAGAATTACCAGAGAGTAAGATTCAGAGAGACTTGATTAGATTAATAGAAGGAAAGAAGAGGAAAGACAGAGCGCTCCCACCCTGAGGGAAGTGGAAAGAGGTAAAGTCCATTGGGAGTAGCGAAGTCTCCCCTCATCTCAGCCCAGGGACCTGGAAGTTCAGGAGAGATTAACAGCCAGCAGAGAGGCCTAGCTCACCTGGTAAGGACCTTCTTGTGGTGGCCCTGACATTCAGGCTCAGGTGAGCCAGAGTGAGGGCTAAATTGGTCTGGGCTAGGGGCTGGCTCAAGAAGAGGCCAACCGTGATGCCAAGTTTTAGGGTTGAGTTTAAACAACCACAATGCCAGGATCAGATTTAAATTCTAGGAAAAGAGAACTCCCTCCTAGGAGGGGCTCGGGTTGTTATGGAAAAACAGATCTAGGGAACTCCTTTTGTCAAGAGATAGGAGGGAGAGATTCTTCTAGATTTCTAGTAAAGTGGGGATTGCAAGGGCAGGCTTAAGGACATTTCTGCTTTTCACTTTTAGGGCCCAGTCACCCTAAACTACCTAACAAAGCTCCCTGACTCCCTCTCCCTCAGTTGTCTGTCCTTAATGAGTCAGCGCGGCCCCTGCAGGCTGTCAGGAGGACAGAGGTCTGTCAGGAGCACACTTGCCTCCTGTTTCCTTCCAAGATGGCAGCGAGGACCTGGGTCGTTCTGGCCCTGGGGGTTCAATTCCAGAACACACATGCTTGCCCAGCCCCTCCCTGGGATCTTTGTGGCCTGTGGTAGAGTGTGCTGTCACTAAACCAGTGGCTTCATAACCTGCCTCTCAGGACAGACTGTAGCTGTGGGTGACAGGAGCCTTTGGAGTCTAGACCAGCTCCCTAGCAAGTGTGCTGGTGCTGGTGCCTGGGCCCACTTGGGATCCACAGTCTGACACTAGATGGTTTCCTCTTGTCAGACAGAATAGCCAGCCCTGCTGCCCAGCTTTCTCTCCACTCTCAGAGGCCTCAAACCCACTCCCCATGGGAACTCTCAGAGTTGGGGACTCCCTCCCCTGCCTTCTCTCACAGCTGCCTTAGTAGGACACTTGTTGTCTGTTTGATTTGTGGGGATGGGGATGGGGATGGGGATGGGATCCAGGACTTGTTTTTAGCTGGGCACATGCCCAAACTACTGACCTCCACCCCTGGCCCCTCACTGGGCAGATTTTAGCTGCTTGGGGCAAAATGGACTCCAGAAGGCTTTGTGTTACAACCGTGGGAGGAGGGAGTCAGAGCTCCAGATGTGTCCTCTCCATTGCTTGAAAACTTGCATCTCATTCTTCCATGACATTTATGGACCTCTTTGGGGATTGGGTCCAGGACCCCTACAAATCTCAAACCCCATGGATGCTCATGCCCTTACCTGAAATGGTGTGGCATTGGCAGAGAACCTACATACTTCCTCCCATGTTCTGTGTTCTACTCAGTTTAAGGAATAATAGCAAGAAATGGTCAATACAGATGCGGTTTCTACCTCCCTCCTGTCCTCCTCCCTGTCTCTCCCTCCCTTCATCCTTCCTCTTGTAGGCTGGCCACAAATTTCCAGGTTCAAATGCTCCTCCTGCTTCCACCACCAAGTATCTGGATCACAAGTATGTACCACCATGGGCAGCATTTAAAAAAATTCCTTAGCATCCGTGAAATGAAACCCCGGGTTCTATCCCCAGTACTTCATAACCAGGCATGGTGGCACACACTGTCATCTCAGCACTCAGGAGGTAGAGTTCCCATCTGATCAATAGTTCAAGACCATCCTTGGCTACTTAGCAAGGTTAAGGGCAGCCTGGGATATGTGAGGTCCTGTCTCAGAATTCTTTTTTCAATCTTTGGCTTGTTCCATGAATGCACAAGCCGCGGACATGAAGGACCAACTAAAACAGGTTTGTTTTATTATAAAATTACCCGGGGGCTGGAGAGATGGCTCAGTGGTTAAGGCGCCTGCCTGCCTACAAAGCCTAACAACCTGGGTTCGCTTCCCCAGTACTCACGTAAAGCCAGATGTACAAAGTGGTGTATGCATCTGGAGTTTGTTTGCAACAGCTAGAGGCCCTGGTGCACCCACCCATTCTCTCTCTTGTGTTTCCTTCTCTTTTGAGCTGTGTGTCTGCTTACAAATAAAATAATAATAAAATAAATACATTTTTAAAAATCACACAAGCTGGGCATGGGACCACATGGCTATAATCCAAGCTGCTCCAGAAGCTGAGGCAGGAGGATCACTTGAACCTATGAGTTTGAGACTAGGCTTGGGCAACATAAGATCCCTCTCTCAAATAAATAAATAAATAAATGTGCATAGAAAATACAGATTAGACAAAAGAAGAAAATAAACATTGTCCACAGCCTCTCCCTCTGAGAAGAAAGTTGTTAATATTCTGGTTTATTCCCTTTTTCCATCCACATATAAACAACTTTGAAATTGAATTATACTATTTGTACTTTTCCTCTAGGTATGTAATAAGCCCTTTCTGTGCTATGAAATGTTCTTCTACCGCATTCCGTTAGTAGCTGCATGGCATTCCAGCCCATGAAAGCCATAATTGAACTCCGTCCCCATTGTCTGACAGCGAAAGTATTTCCATCCCCTCCCCTTGGCCGACTCGAAGCCCCGCTGGAATAAATGGCTGTTACGTTGACTCTTTCATAACTTCTTGATTCTTAGAATAAATTGCTAGGAGGGATACTGCTGAGTCATAAGGTCAAGGTCCTTGTGAGTTCGTCTCGCATTTCAGGGGAACAGTTCAAGGGTCTAGACCCTTGCTCGGGGCAGCCTGAAGCCTGGAACCCCAGAACTCCCTGTGGTTCCTTTTTCCTCTCACGTAGGTGGTTCAAGACAAGTCATTTACCCTCTCCCTTCATTCCCTGTCTGTACGATGGGACAGTAAGTGGCACCAGAGTGTCAGGGAAAGGCCCTTCTCCTGCCATCACATGGGGAAGCGTTCATCCAGGAAGTGAAAGTTTCTGGAACCTGGTGTTGTGGGATGGCCTTGGCTTCTAGTCCAATGCTCATTAGACTCTGCCCAAATAGAGAACTTGTTCCTACACCCTCAGTGTGTTGGTCTGCTTTCCCTTGCTGTAACAAAATACCTGACATAACCAACTTACGGAAATGCTGGGTTCATGGTTCCAGAGGCTTCCATCCATGGTTTCTTGGCCTTGCTTTGGGCCTGTGGTAATCTAGGACATCATGACAGGAGCATATAACAGAGCAGGCCTATTCATTTTATGGGCCTAGGATGCAGACGGTCTTAATGTCCTCATAAAGGGCACACCCCCAGTGACCTAGGCCTCACCCCTTAAAGGTTCTACCACCTCCCAGAAGTGCCAGGACTGGGACCAGCTTTCTTGGCGTGGACCTTTAGGGATGCTCCAGGCCCACGGTGAGGCCAGCATTGACTCTGGTGACCAGCCCTATTCAGCCAGGTCTTTATGTGGCATTGGAGGTGACTCTTCCCCCCACCCCCATCAACTGACTGCGTCCTCTGTCTTCCCAATGGTCATCTAATCACAGTGACAGTCCCGTGTCACAGCCCTGACAGCAGTCTATAGAGAGCAATACTGTCATCTAGACACAGAAAGTGATGCTCAGAGAAAAGTGTGTCACCCAAGGCCTTAAAGCCACCAATAACTAGCTCCCAGCTCAGTTTGTCTGGCTGCCACCTCCCACTCGTCTCCCAGCCTTGGTGGTAGCAGCTGCTTGGAGTCACTGCTCTGCCCAGCCCAGACTCAGTGCCCTTTGACCCTTCCTTGGCAGGTGTTCCGAATAAAGGCCATCAAGCTAGGGGAGAAGCTTCTGCCGGCCTTCAGCACCCCCACAGGCATCCCGAAGGGCACGGTGAACTTCAAAAGGTAGGATGCCTCTCATGTACCAGTCTGGGAGGGCCAGGGGCAGTTGGCAGATGAGTGGGAATGGAGTCCTTGGGATCACCTTTGTCATTCACAGATGGGGCAAGTGAGGCTGGGAGTCAAGTCATCGCCTTAGTCCGGGACTATCCTGGGCATGAAGCTTGGTTTTCAGAGTTTGGGCCACCCAGGCCTGACTTTCCCAGGGTGGGAGGGACAATGATTCCTGTATAATGGCCCACAGTGCTGTCTTGACTCTGCACCCTCCAGGTTGCCCCAACAAGGGCTCAGGAGTCTATGGCACATCACCCTCTCCCGTCAGCAGGTGCCCAAGGTGGCTGAGTGTCCCGGGGTTCCTCCCAGACAGGAACCCTGCTCTGGGGCACTAGCCTCTGGCCCTGAGTTATATGATGCAGACCTCTTATGAAACCCAGCTCTCACTCTCTGGCCCATCCTGAGGCCCTAGAATACACCCGAGCTAAGAGGATGGCTAGGGTGGCTTCATGGTCCCTCTGCTGAGGTAAGCCCCCATCTGGAAGGGGAACCCCACAGGATGATTGGCCAGATGCCTGAGAGGGGAGACTCACTGGCTCTTTCTGGAGCCCCCATGGGTCCTCATTGTTCTGTGACCTCAGTGGCTTTACCCCGTCCCCCCCCCCATGCAAAGAGGCCTGGTGTGCTCAATGACTCCTTCACCTGTCCTCCGCTGGGAAGTTGCCTGGGTGTCCTGCCCTCCATGCCCAGGCCTCATACCTCACAGCCACAAGCTTGGGTTTGAGCTCAGAGTCCTTTTCTACAAAGTCTGGTCCTGAAGACAAGGTAGAGCACCATTTCCCATGCCCTCTTCCTGGGTCTGGGCAGGATTCTCTCAGGACTCCCTCCCCCTGCCACAGCCTTGGCCACCGTCCCCCCTGCGTCCCTCTTGTCTAGAGGAGCACGGGTATTTTTAGGCTGCTGGCTCGCCTTGGTGGTGCACTGCACATGCATTTTCCCTGGCAACACTTGCTTTCATATTCTGGGAAAGAATTTGCTCCAGAGAGCAGCGAGGACGAGGTGGTCTGCAGCCCATGTGCCGGGCCCACCCTGCCACCCCCACGGCGCTCCGCCAGGGCTGGCCGTGGGCATCGAGTAGGTGAAGGCCAGGTGAACAGGCCATTTGTGGAGAAGGGCCTTCGTGTCTGCATGGGAAGTCTGTGAGGCAAAGACAGGACCAGCTGTGACCTGTCTGAGACAGTGGCCATGACCAGTCCAGGGACCTCCGTGGCCAGATCAGTCTGTTACAGCTTCACAGAGCCTCATGCACACAGGCACTATGCCAAGGCTCAGGTACTGAGCTGGCCTTTGTCACAGATCCTCATCACTGCTGCTGATGACGGAGCATTCACTGTGGGTCAGCCATCGTGTGAGCCCGTGACAGAAGCTCTTTCTTTTTAACCTCCACCACCCCAGAGACCTCATTTTGTCAGAAAGCAAATTGAGGCTCAGAGAAGTGTGGTCACTTAACCAAGGTCACAAAGCAGCCAAGTGAAGTTAGGATTAGATCATGACTCTGTGCTCAGAAGTACCCAAGAGGACAGAGACAGGACGATGCAAGGTGGCTGTGTCTACATTGGTTGAAGTCACCTGTCCCCCAAAGCTTAAAAACTTGAAAGCTGGGATACTGTTAAGTTCCCCCACTTTCCAAGAAGCTTCGTACTAATACTTCAGCCAGCCCCCAGCCCTAGCAAAAGTGCCCCTGGGGACCTTCCTACTCCATACTGTCTTGCTGAGTCCTGTCCCTAGAGATGGAAGAATAGACTATAGTCAGTTCCTAGGGAGCAGAGAAGCCTCCAAAGCATGACACACCACCTCACGGTCTGCCCCAAGGAGGGGGTCACTCTGCCCTGCCCTCCTCCCCCCCAACCTCCTTACACATCCTGAAGAATGCCTGTCTCCTGTGGGCCTAAATGTCCGCACTACATACATGTAAACTGAGGCACAGGGAGGAGAAGCCACTTGTCCATAGCCACTCCCCTCCGTGCCCCCTCATCTCCTAAAAGTTCAAGGCCGGAGGCCAAGCAGGAAGGATTGTCCTCCCCCTGATCTGAGGCACACAGGAATCAGGGGCTTACCTGAGCGTAGCAGCCGCCAACGGGCTCTGGACCCTGCACCTTCCGGTGTCTGGTCCCAGGGCACTGCGGTGGAAGGTCTGGAGAGGCAGCGACCCTACACAGAGCTAAGGGACACGGGTGGGCAGCCTCCCAGGGCTGGTGGGAGCCTGCCTTGGGTCAAGCTGATGGCTCGGGCACCAACACCCAACACTGAGCCTGGTTCTGTGTCTCTAGAAGAGAGGGTGTAAATCAGGGTGCTCTGTCCATGCTTTACCTCCTCAGGGGCACCAGCCCTGAAGTGACCCTCAGAGCCTCCTGCAAGTTCAGGGCTGAGGAAACAACCCATGTGACCTCCCTGCGGTGCTCAGGAGAAGCAGAGGCTTGTGGGTCACTAACCTTGGCTTGGAGAGCCCTGCTTCTTTCACTGCTAACATCAGGCTTCCCAGGTCAGGGCCATTGTGTGACCTTGGACAGGACCAACAGTGTGAGCAGAGGGCAAGGGGAAAGTGTGGGGTCCCTGTTTTTTAACTGCCCCCTTCAGGCCTGAGGATGGCCACCAGGTGTCCCATGAAGCCTTTGTAGTCCCTGACAGCACTATTGATGTCACCTGTAGGCTTAACCGTAACTTTGCCGCATCTGGAGCCCCAATCCCTACAGGGCTACTTGATCAAAACAGACTATCAGGGCTCCCAAGGACCTGAGTTCAAACCCTCAGAACCCATGTAAAAGCCAGGCATGGTGGTGCAGGGCCTTAGTTCCAGCGCTGGGGAGGCAGAGCCAGGAGGAGCGTTAGGGTTTGCTGGCTACTTGGACTAGTTGAATCAGTGAGCTCCGCATTCTGACTGCCTCAAAAATAAGGTGGAGAGAGCCAGAGGAAGACAACCAGCACTGACCTCTGCTCTCATGTGAACACACGTATGCACATACATACACAGGCAAAAAAATAAAAAGAAAGAGAAAAGGACTGGAGCTAGGGAGAGAGATCAGCAGCTAAAGGCACTTGCTTGCAAAGCCTGCTGGCCTGGATTTCAATTCCCCAGCACCCATGTAAAGCCAGACACAAAAAGTGGCACATGAATCTGGGGTTCACTTGCAGTGGCAAGGGACCACGGCATGTCCATATGCATATACACACAAAGATAAATAAATAAAAATAAATGACTAACATGAGCCAGACAGGCCCAAGTTCAAAGAATCCTCAGCAAGTCTTGGCCTTCACCAACCTTGGTGTCGTCAGCGTAGTGGGGCCTGCGAGGGTGGACTGAGGTGGCGTGGAGAAAGGTCCTGGCACACAACTAGGTGCTGCCCCCCCACCTCAACAACCACTGTTGCTGTCGGCCAAGGAGGCACTTGGCCAGCGGAGTGACACGGTCACTAACTTTTCAGCGGAAACTGGGGCTGGGCCACCGCAGGCAGCAGCAGCGTTCTGGCTGAGTTTGGATCCCTGCACTTGGAGTTCCTACACCTCACCCAGGTCTCTGGCAACCAGGTCTTTGCAGAAAAGGTGAGTTTCCCCACACCCCCTCCCCTCCCCAAACAGCCTCCGACCCCCAGGGGAGCAGGGGGGAGCAGCTGCAGTCACTGTGTCTATAGGAGCCCCCCAAACACCATTTGCTCAGTCACAGCACAGTTACTCATGGAAGAACTGATTGCCTGATACCAGGTGGCAGGGAGGAGAGCAGGAGCCGCCGGGCTCTGCCGAGGGTGCCAGGGAGGCTTGCTCTGGCACATCGGCTCTGAGCAGATCTGTGCACTGTGAAACCCAGACGAAGTGCAGCTGGAATCCGGCACCGCCTCAAGCTGGCAGGAATAGGCCACCCCGCGTGCACGTATGCTCGATCCCCTTTCCAGGGACATTGAGCTTGTCCATGGGAGATCTGCCTGCCTTTTCCTCCCAGCTGTCTAACTGGCTCAGGCTGGCAGCGGGCTGACACGGTGACTCCTCTGCACTGCAAGTGTTCACGGCTACTCTTCCTGGTTCCTCAAAACCACACTGATGCTGAGAGGTGACCTGCAGACAGTTGTACCTGGACCTTCTAGGAAACTCTCTGGAGGGGTCTACAGCCCTGGGCAGACCCCATGGGAAGTGTCTTCACAGGTCTGACCCTAAACCCAAAGGAAGGCAGTGTGTACACGCGGCCCCTGGCCCTTCACAGCCTTCCAGAAGCCTTCAAGGATCTATATAACCTTTGGGGCTCCAGTCTCTTCCCTCTGGAATGAGAAATGGCTCCGTCTTCTGCACAGCTGTGAGGAAACTGGTCCTTGGCCTTCGCTTCCGGCCTCAGGTCTTCCTGTTCATGCACAACACTAATGCTCCTGGACACCAGGTTCAGGACCACCGCAGCCCCAGCGTAGGAATCTGTCACAGTGACTTCAAGAACCTTAGAGCAAGTTTCCCAGGCTCTTAAATGCTGCCTCTGATGTGGCACTCACTCCCACCTTGCCTGTGCATGGTGTGTTTGGGGGGCTCTGGCCTCCTGGCTCCCATGAAAGCCTGGGGGATGACTGAATCCCATGGCCCAAGCTCCCACTTCCCTGAGCCAGACTCCTCTGGGAAGCCTTGAAGGACTCGGGATGGTACCAGGAGCACACGGGCCCTGGCTGGTCCCTGCCTGCACACCTGCTGCAGATGGAGCACAGGCCACCTGCTCTCAGCCCTCCCCCCCCGAATCCCTTCTAATGGAGGGGTAAATGAGGTCCAGAGAGGCTAGCTAAGTGACCTGCTTATGGCAGCCTGCTGGTGAGCAATAAAGCTGGAATTTGGAGCTGGGACTTTCCAGCTCTTTCCATGCAGGTCAGTATAGCAGGCTATGAGCTGTTCCTCTAGAGTCCCTGTCCCTCGTCTCTGCCGCTTCATTTGCATGTCTTGGCTATTTTCAGCCCCAGTCATGCCTCCCACAGAGGCGATTACTGGCAGTCAACAAATTGGCCCAAATTCCAGCAGTGCCTGTGCCCTCCAGGGGAGCTGACTTACCTCTGCTTGCTGCCCAGGGCTGGGACAAGGAGATTTAACCCAGGCACGGCCATTCCTGTGTCCCTAACAGACCGTTACCCCAACAGACGTGAGGTTTCATGGGGCAAAGCCAAATGCTGCCCTGGAGAGCGAGGTCTGACAGCCCCCACCCCCACGCTGACTGACCCATGAGCAGGCCACAGTGTGCTCCTGAGGCCTCTCTCCCAGAGGTTCTGTACTAGGTGGGATGTCACATCCTGCTGCAGTGGATAACTGTGGATAAACCCAGTGTTTGCTTGCTCCAGCCGGGGCAGTCTGCTGCATGTCACTGGTAGTCACCATCTTGGTGTTCCATGGAGGACAAGGAATATGGATGGTCCAAGAGGCCAAGCAAACCTGACCAGTATTCCTGCTGACCATGGGCACTTCCGGAACCTCACAAAGAGTCAGATTTTTCTGTTTCACCTAGCAGCCTATGGCTGCAGATAATGTATGATGAACAGTTGTTGTTAGTATTATCATTATTATTAAAACCCTGGGGTACCAGTTCAGGAATGGGGTTCTCAGGAATTCAGGCTTTTCCACTCTGATGACTCCTAAGGGTCAGACAAAGCTAGCCTGACCCATATGAATCAACAATGTATGATTTTTTTTTATTACTTCACATGCTTTTAGTGGTAAGAACCTTGTCATCTCTCATCAGTTTGCAAGCACGTGATACCTAGTTATTCACTGACCTCGCCAGGTTCACCGAGGTCTTGAACCTATTCCTCTTGTCTATCTGGAATCTGTATCTTTGACTCCCTCCCCCAGCCCCTGATGAGGGTCATGGGACTCTGCCTCTAGGAGTTAGCTTTATCAGGTCCCATGTGTGAGGGGGTGTGGGATCTGTCTTTCTGAGCCTGGCGTTATGCATTGAGCACACTGTTCTGACCTGGGGCTGTAGCCTAATGGCAGAGGGTTGGCCCAACATACATAAGGCCCTGGGTTCCATCACCAGCACCACAAAAACAGTGTCCTCTGGGTTTACCCATGTTGTCCAAGATGACAGAATCTCCTTTTTGAAGACTAATATTCCACTGGGTGGAGCTACCATATTTTCTTTGTCCATTCATCCGTTGATGGACACCTGGGTTGAGTCCATAGCTTAGCCATTGTGAACAGTGCCTCAGTGAGCCAGGGGCCTGCAGGGGACTCTTCCAACATGCTGGTTTCATTTTCTTTGAGATGTAACCATTAGTGGAATTGGTTTGACCACATCCAGCCTGTTCAAAAGGCAGTTTACATGATGCTTACAAATGAGCTATGTCACTTACCTGAAACCCCTTCCCCCAAAAAAAGACCATCTCCCCAAAGCAGCTTGCAAGGGGTGGGGCTGGCTCCCAGCAGTCAGTGGAGAGGTGATGGGTCAGGCCCCATGTGACCGTGTCCTGCCCCACTGGAAAGATTTCTTTCCTCTGAACATCTGAGCCATCTGCTCTGTTGTCCTCAGGAAATGGGGTCAATGGTTTCTTCCGGAAAGTGACTGCATGCCTCTTTTGGTCTCTTATAGGTCAGGAACATCCGCAAGTTCCTCAGGAACATTGACAAACCCTACGGCCTCTACCCCAACTTCCTCAGCCCAGTGAGTGGAAACTGGGTACAACGTGAGTATATGGGTTCCCTCCCATTCAGACAAGGAAGGCCCCAGCCGACTGACAGCCAAGTGTTTATAGAGCTGCATACCGAGCCTGAGCCTGTCGTTGGCACCAGCCCCTGGATGCACCTGCTTGGATGTGACAGCAACTGTTTATCAAGCTGTTCTATGAGCTTGCCCTGGCCTCCTTGGCTCCCAACTCTTATGGTTCCCCCTGTGGCCACTGCCGTGATCCCAGACTCAGCAAAGTCCCAGGTAGAACTGTCACTCAGAAGCAGCTGCAGAAGAGGCCTTGGTTCGCCTCCCTCTTCTGGCATTCATTTAAAAGCCAAATTTTCACCCGGCGTGGTGGCGCACGCCTTTAATCCCAGCACTCAGGGAGGTAGAGGTAGGAGGACTGCCATGAGTTCAAGGCCACCCTGAGACTACATAGTGAATTCCAGGTCAGCCTGGACTACAGCAAGACCCTACCTCAAAAAAACAATAAATAAATAAATAAAGGCCAAATTTTCTGGCTGGAGAGATGGCTCAGTAGTTAAAGAAGCTTGCTTGCAAAGCCGGACAGCCTGGGTTTGATTCCCCAACACCCAAGTAAAGCCAGATGCACAAAGTGGTGCAGGCACACGTGTCTAGAGTTCTTTGCAGTAGCAAGAGACCCTGGCATCCCATTCTCTCTTTCTCTCTCTTTCTCTCTCTCTCTCTCTCTCTCTCTCTCTCTCTCTCCTTGCAAAGAAATAAAACTTTAAAAACCAAAATTTCATCAGCATCAGGTTATACACATGCACACACTACACACACCATATATATACAACCTACACGCAAAAAAAAGTTAAGCAAGGTGGAATTCTACAGTGATATAAAAACATCACTTCAGCTCTTTTTCAGCTGTCACCTCTCTTGAACGTCCAGGTCCCTGCTCCTATAAGATGGGGGGAGCCTACTCCTATGTGGGCTTCCTACCCCCTCCTGCCTCCCACATGGCAGGAGTGCCCTGTGCTTTCCTTTTCTTCTTTTAATCTAATAAAGCCTCTCTAAACCTTAATAAATAAAAAATCATCAATTCACTGTTATATCAAAGCTAACGAAACGAATGGCCCCAAGGTTTTCAATTGTCTCTGTTTAGAGACTTCAACCAGGTAACTGTCAGTCACCTGTGGAGGATCTTTCACAAGCCCATCACAGAATGGGGTTGTGGGTTGATAAGTCTTCCAGGTCCTGTTCACCCTGTTGAGAAACCTGGCTCTGGGGGAAGCAAGCCACGGCTCAGCTCTGCCCCCTCTCCAAGGCCTCAGTCAGGTCACCACCAGAAGGAGCCAATGTTAGCATGCTCTGCCTCTAGGACCTTCCCAACAGCTCCTCAGAGCTGCACTCCACAGCTTCTGTCCAAGCGAGGACACTTCTCCCCTCCCCTGCCTCCAAGGGCTCTGGGCAAAGGAGACGAGTCTAATCACCATGTGGCTTGGGAGAATTCTCTCTCTCTCTCTCTCTCACTCTCTCTCTCTCTCTCTCTCTCTCTCTCTCTCTCTCTCTCTCTCTCTGAATTGTGAATGGGACAGGTACAGGGATTTGAACTCAGAGCCTTGCACATTATAGACAGGTTCTTTGCCAAGTGAGCTACATCCTCAGCCTCACCAGGTCTCTGAGCCTCAGTGTCCCATCTTGTGACAAGAACATAGTGAGATGCATTCTGTACACCAGGAAGTAATGATCAAGGATGTGGGAGGTAGGCGTCAGCCCAGTCTTC
>PVHP010005844.1:0-21212 GCA_004024765.1 Zapus hudsonius
CGGCTTGCCAGCAGCCACACCTTGGAAGCTGCTTCCTCTCCCCAGCAATTGTTTGTTTACTGCTGATGGAGCCTTGAGGAGGGGGCCTTAGTCTTACAAGCCTCTGCCTTCAGGAGGGGATGCTTCCATCTGGAGAAAACAGCTACCCAACAGGCTCCAGGAACCACAGGGTATCAAGGTTTGGATCTAACTAGATATTATCACATCAATTTCCAAAGTGGTCGAAACAACTTACATTCCCTCTAACAGCCAGGACGTGCTGTCACTTGCCAGAGAGCCTCATTTTCTCAAGGCTTCCAGTCACTGATTATTCCTACACCTTTGAAACAGTTCCAGTGCAGCAGGGAAGACGTACAGTACTTGGCTATTTTATGATGCCAACATAACCTGATGCCAGCACCTGACAGGTCTTACAGAAGGGGTAACTAGACAAGGTGTTTGCAAAATACCTGACCATGGTGCCGGCCAGCAGAAGACAAATCATATCGTGGGTGAGTCCCTGATTCTCACACTCCCAGAGCCCAGCCTAGGGAAACTTAGAATTACCTTCACAATATTAAAATGGCAAAAGAAAGGAAACCTTATAGGCCATAAAGAAATTTAATAAAATTTCATAATCACTTTAGATACATGGAAATGGTGGTTACCTCCTTGCAGGATTTGGAAAATACACATTTGGATGCCAAAATTACCGTCATAATTAATTGTGAAAATACTAGAAACATTCCATTAGAAACACAGTTGAAGAGCATCCGTGGATATAAAACTGCCCTGGAAGTGCCGAGCAAAGCAATTAGACAGTAGTGTGAAAGCAGTGATGAACATGGGAATGACAGAGCTATCATCATTTGTAGATAATAAGGTTGTATTCCTGGAAAACAGAGTAATGGAGAAATATTAAAACAATAAATGAACAAGAATATGACCAGTTACAGGAAACATACAAGAATCAGTGGCTTTCTCATGTATATGTTCTAGCAAGTTAGAAAACATGTCATTATAAAAATCATTTGCAATAGCTCAAGCCCTAAAACACCTAGAAATGGATGTAACAGTAATGTGCAGAACCCAGGGGAGAGTCAAAGAGAAGTCTCAATGAAGGCCATCTAGAATATTAAGTAAACGGAGATGTGTTTTTCTCCTGAGGTCAAAGACTCAATATAATAAACATATAATTTTCCTGTTGGTCTATGAATTCACTATAGGATCACAATGAGGGATAGATTTTAACTTGAAGAAAAGCAAGCAGTGATTTTAAAATTTATCTGGCAGAATAAACTTCACATGTTAGCCAAGAGAATTCTTTAAGGTTGAGAAACCTGTCTCACCAAATATTAAAAATGTATTAGTTGGTGACGGTTCAGTAAAGCAGTTTGGTTTGACAAAAGAATCAAAAGATCACTCAAAGGAAAATAAATTCAGCCAGAAATGGTCCCAAGGATGTGGACCTTGGCTGAGTGATGGAATGATCCATTCTAATAAGTGAGACAATGTTAGGGAACGTCAGAAGAGCCAGCTGATCCATTTCTTACTTCTGAAAGAAGATTAACATGAAAATAAAAATAACAAAAGCTTATCAAATAATACAGGAAGCCATTTGCATTACCATATATTACATTAGTTGACCACTCTGAATCTATAAGCATCAGAAAACACAAATAAGAGCTATAAATACAGTAGCGTAAAACAGTATCAGAATGGTCTCAAAGATCATTTATAAGCTCAAAAGATTGCAATTCAATGATTCTATCACAAAGGGCTGATACCTTTAATATACAAAAAGCTCTTACAAATCAATAAGAAAATAAATCTATATACTCAACAGAAAATAAGGCTAATGATCAGAACGGGAGTTTCACAAAAGATGGACAGTTATCTTCAAGGCCATGATCAAACAAATAAATTTAAAAGGAACCCTTTCCTCCTATCAGATTGGCTAAGCAATAAAATGTCATCGTTGAAAGCCAGCATTCATGGGCGCTGAGAGAAACAGGCTTTCCATGCATTTTGGAGGGAATATAGAATGAGTGTGTTACCTCTGGAGGCAGCTTGCATTTGTGTATTAAATGCACGATGTTCTCTCATTGAATCCGTCAATCCTCTATCAGAGAATTTGTCTGAAAGAGACTATTTCAGAATGAGAAAACTGAACACTCACACACAAAAATTCCTGTTTCAACCAATGGGAAAGTTGATTAAAAACTGGAGGCTTTCCTCAAATAAACATGAAAATGATGATAAAATGTGTTTATTGACCAATAATATTGTCTTTGACATTTTAAGTGGGCACAAAAGGCAGGTGCCAGCATGTAATGCGATGCTGTTGTTGGAGACAGGTCTTCTGGCAGAGAAACTATGGGAATAAGACCAAGCTAAGCACTACAAATAGAGGCCAGGTTTATCCCAAGCTGCCCAACTTCAGCTCAAGCCCAAGGGAGGCTGAGCGGACAGAGCCCGGCTGCTCTCTGCACCAAGAGGAATGCTTTGATCTCTTTGCTGCGGAGGGCTGAAGTCTGCTCATCTTCCACTGGCCACAGGTGCAGTTCCAAAAGGCTTTTTCCTTCTTGTGTGATGCCTGGCCAACCGGGCAGATGGTCAGTGTGCACCAGAACCACTGAGTTTCTTCTGTAGCTGGCACCGTCATCCTGCACAGACCTGCTGGGCTTTTGGCTTGGCCTGAACCTTAGGACAGGGAGAAGAACTTGACCTTCTGCAGCTGCTGAAGGAACACAGAGCAGGCAGGAAGAAGCATGTACCTGCTCCAAAAGCAATAGCCTGAATGAATCATTAGGATAGCCGTGCACGCCACTTGTCTCAAATGATCCTCATATCTAAGTGCAAAGCTGAGTAGACACTGACCCAAAGGTGAAGGCAGATAAAATACCAAGATAAACTATGAAGACAGGGTCGAGAGAGCGGTGGCTCACTCTTTTAATTCCAGCATTCAAGAGGCAGAGGTGGGAGGATCACCATGAGTTCGAGGTCAACCTGGGACTACAGAGTGAATTCCAGGTCAGCCTGGACTAGAGTGAGACCCTACCTCAGGGGAGAGAAAATGACAAAAAAAAATCTAGGTCTTCTTATCCCAGCCCACTCAGCTGGGGGACACGTGTACTTCCAACCAAAGAGTCAGTGTTCATAGTGAAAGCAACTTTCAGATCCCAGCAAAATAATGTCACCTGTTAATTATGACCCATGGCAGGGGTGTCTCCACAGCCAAGCAAGTAGGAGACCATTGCGGTGACCTCATTGCTGGGACAAACATCCCACTAGAAGCAGCTTATGGGAGGAAAGGGCTTATTTCAGACTTCAGATTCCCGAGGAAACACCATCAATGGTGAAAGAAGCTGGCTCACTTCCATACATCCACAGCTCAGAGGGAGGAGCCAATACCAGCAAGCATAGACAACCAAGAGCTAAACGTCACTCTACACCCAGGAGGGCTGGACTGAAGGTCAGTCCCTAGTGACGCCTCCTCCAGCAGGGATCTGCCTGCTGGAGACTTAGGTAGAAGTTTTAATCATAAATGTGGGGGGACAGACATGTACATTCAAACCACTACAGAGACTAGAGTGGATTGCCCATCAGGGGACCCCAAGCATCGAATGAGGAAAGCTGGAGGCTTACTTGGGATTTCCTGCAGCAACAAAATCAAATATATAAAATTACATGCGTACAATTTGTATTTTTTATGTATTTCTATTGATTAGTGTGTACATGCATGTGTGAATGGGTACACTGTGGAGGAAGAGCATTATGACATGGCACACATGTGGAGGTCTGAGGGTACACTCTGCCTCTGCCCTGCTTGGGACAGGGTCTCCCTTATGCTTTACGCCATTGCGTGTGCTCTGGTCTCGCTGGCCGACGAGCTCCTGGGTTCTCCTGGCTCCACCTCCCATTGCTAGGGGCACACTGAGAGTCTAGACCTGCACCCTGTACCCCTTTGTGTTTAGCTTTATGTGGGTGCTGAATAGGTGTGTGTGTGTGTGTGTGTGTGTGTGTGTGTGTGTGTGTGTGTATGTACAGGTGCATGCATCCACGTGTGCATGTGTGTGCAGGTCACAGGACAACTTCAAGAGTCCAGAAAAGGTTACACACTACCCTGGAACTTGACAAATAGGCTAACATTCTAGTCAGATTCACTTTGCTGCACAAAGCACCCGACCAAAGCAGCCTGTGGACTGAAAGGTTTATTATGGCTTACAGGCTCAAGGGGAGGCTCCATGATGGCAGGGAAAAGATGACATGAGCAGAGGCTGGACATCACCTCCTGGCCAACATCAGCTCTATAGCAGCAGGAGAGTGTGTCTAATACTGGCAAGGGGGAGCTGGTTATAACCCCCATAAGCTCACCCTCAAAACACACCTCTGAGGTTCCAATTCCAAAATTGCCATCAGCTGGGGAATGAAGCATTCAGAACACGTAAATTTATGGGGGACCCCTGGATTAAACCATCACATCTAGTGAACCCTAGGGATTTTCCTGTGTCTTCATGTCCCAGGTGCCAGGATGACAAGCAAGTAACTAACACCACAGCCATCTTTATTGCACGGGTTCTGGGGATTGAACTCAGGTCTTCCTGGTTGCCTAACAAGCACTTTCCAGGGTGAGCTATCTCCCCCGGCCCCTGGACCTGCATTTAATCACATCTTCTAAATACATTGTGGATCAACACTTTAGTCTGCTTCCTCCATCATCTTCAACCCCAATCTTTCCAGGACCCAGTGCAGCCTTGGGAGAAGACCTCAGTGGTTCTGATGGACCTGTGATTAATCAAGTCACCACCTTCCCCCTGTGTGGCTGCCACCTGTCCTCTGCTGGCCCATGATGCAGAGTGGTGATCAGCGCCACAGGCCAGGACAGCTCTATTGGGGACATCTGGACAGGGACATCTGGATTCTTTAGACAACACTGGGGAAAAGCAAAAATCCTGTTTAGCTCTCTGGTGTATTTTAAGAGCTATAGCTTTTATTCCATGTGATTAGGAAGAAATTATCAGCTTCCGGTTAATGCCTATACTCAGAGTTGATTCTGTGACCCTCCCAGCAGTGGGGGGGGGGAGGCGAGGGGGTAAGATTCCTTTATTAACACCCCCATATTAGTCAAAGTTCTCTAGAGGACTAGAACCAATTAAATGATTATGCATCATAAAGGGGATGTATTAGAATAACTCATAGGATACAGGCTGGGCAGTCCCACAATGGCTACCTACAGGCTGGAGCGCTGGGAAATCTGGTTGCTGTGCAGTCTACAGAGCTGGAGGCCTCAGCAACCCCAGTCTCTCACTGAAGGCCTGGGGAGTTCCTGGAGAGCTGCCGATCTTCAGTCTATATTGGAAGGCCAAGGCAGCTGGGTTCCAATGTCAGCAAAGGATGTCAGCGACAGGGCCAATGATGCTCCAGCAAGGGGCAAGGGCTCCCTGGCAAAAAAAGAGGCCATGGGCTACCAGCTAAAGGGTTGTCTGTTCTGTGGGCAGGAGCTTCTCTCAGTTAATCCTTCCTGGAACACCTTCACAGACCTGCCCAAGACACTCGTGTCTTGCTTCCTGGTCCAATCACACTGACCACAGAGATTAGCCCCACTCCCAGCTGCTGGCCCTGCTCTTTGTTGGCAAACAGACTCTGCTATTTCCTGCCTCTTCTCTCCTCTCCACCAGGTTCTCTCTGCTTAGGATGTGTGCTTGGTTTCTGAGAAAGGAAGTCTCAAACAGAATTCTTCCTCAGACCTTCCCACCAAAGCTTTTCAGAAATATATACTCCTGCTAGGCCGGTGATGCAAGCTTGTAATCCCAGCTACTTGAGAGGCCAAGGCAGGAGGATTGCAAACTCAAAGCCTGCCTGGGCTAAGGCATGAATTCAACACCAGCTGGGGTAACATCGTGAGAACCTATCTGAAAATTTAAAATAAAAAGAGGTATGGGGATGTAGCTTAGTGGTAGACTGCTTGCCTACTGTGCACAGGGCCCTGGGTTCAATTCCCAATACCTCAATGAAGTGGGGGAAGGATGGACCCCAAGTACCAGTGTGACAGTTTAGGGTGACTGGGACCCCGAAAGTAAAGAGCAGGGGTGCCCTTGGAATTATATTTTCAGTCTCCAGTTATCTTGGCATAAACTGTTTCTCCAAAAACAGCCTGAGCCCCTGCCTAGAGTGGGAGGTCTCCTTTGCTAGAATTCAAGCCTAAAGTCCTGAGCCAGCCTAGCCCAGACCATTGAGCTCTCTCTGGCTCATTTGAGCCAGAGGGTATGGTTACCTGGAGGAGGCCTCTCTCAGCAGGCTAGCACAGACCCCCTGAACTCCAGGCTCTGGTCAGCCCACCAGGAGGCTTGAGGCTGGAGGGGCATCTCCTTCATGGCAGGAGCTCTCTGTTCTCTATTCTCTTTTCTCCTCATCAGATGGTGTTTTTAGGTTTACCATGTGGGCTAAGCTCAGACCACATGGGTGTATCTACGCCCCCTTCCTGGGTTCACAGACTTTTTCTTTCCTCTCCTGACTTCTAAATAAATATGATAATTTAATATCCTCTCTGTCTGAGTTAATTCTTGGGTTAATTAAAAGACAGGAACTCATGATTTGGGGTTCAAGTACTCTTGCCTCAACCCCTCTATAGCCTGTTTCATGGAAGATCCCAGCAGCTCTTGTTTCTAGGACAATAGTAACTGCAGCATTACAACTGTGGGATCCCCCTGGGTGGAAGCCTAGACATCTTAAGATACCTTGTGACCCTTCCCAGCTTGTATACAAACTGCTACAGTCCCCCAAGCCAGTCAGATAGCTCAGACGCCACAGGTCAGAACACAATCCCCACGGGACCCTCCTTTCTCCCAATTCAGGCCCCAAACTCCAGGGCCCCCAGTTCAACTGACTAAAACTCTAGGGGTTCCCACAATCTCCCCCAGCTCAAGAATGTGCCAGAACCACTCACAGAGCTTAGAAGTTCAGGAACTGGATCTCTTGGGCTTACAGTGTGATCAGGAATCAGCAATCCACCATGGGAGGTGGAGAATGGGCCCTCCAAGTCTCCCTGAGGAGTTACTGGCAGGCAATGACTGCTGGGAAGGCTGGAGACACTTTCTGCAGCTCTGTAGCCATTGGGCCTGTGTGCTCTGCAAAATGCCACCGCCCCAGTGCTCACATCGCGGCCCTAATAAAGCTCAAGAGGTCACAGAGATACAATAGCAAGAAAAAGATAAAAAGACTTAAAAGTAGAAGAGGAACCAGTTGGGAGGAAGGGACTCGATGGAAGGGGGACCAGGAGGTCAAGAGAAGGCAATGGGAGGGGATTTGATCAAAACGCATTATGTGCATGTATGAAAACAGTCAATAAAATGGAACAAAAAGAGAGATGCATAGGAGGGCATGCTGGGAGCAACCACCCTTGGAGCTCCCAGGGCACACTGGCCTGGATCAGAGGCTGCCTCTGGCACTCAATGCCCTGACCTGAAACACCTCAGCCTTGATCCCAGGGCTGTCACTGGGGTCATCACATAGACATGGTTGGTTAACACTGGTCCAGAGGATGAAAGACCATCTCTACCCCACCTTTCCCAGAGATCTGATATCACCTGCATCAAAGGCCTCCCCGACCCGGCTGGCCTTTCTGGCCTGGACTGCTCCGTTCCATGCAAATACACAGCTCTCACCACAAAGGGAATAAGAGATAGTTTATTCTGGAGCCAAATACGTGCTGAGATTATGGCCTAGGAGTGTGGATTCAGATTATCCCGAATACCATGTTACAGCAATTTTACAAAGTATTTTACAGTTCCAGAACAAAGGACAGTCATAAGTCAAGCCACTTTTAAAATGCAGTGGTGGACATATCAGGGAGGGAGGTGGACTACAGCAACACAGGGAAAACTCGGCCACAGCCATAGATGATCACAGTCTTCACCTTTGTTTGGGTTGGCAGAAGCCAGTAGTCTGTTTGTACCCTCCCGAAGGACTTACCCAACAATCACAGGGAGTTAGATCACACACCAAAGTGAGTATATAAGACTATTAATGGGGCTAAAAATAGCCTACATCCGTCTGTACCTGGCCCCCTGGTCAGCTGCTGTCAGTAGTGCATTTGAAGGTGCTGGAAGCACCCACCGGGGAGTGCCTGTGTCTGGAATCCATCAGCCACAGGGAAGTCCCTTCCTTCGTGAACATAACCTCTGCTGTCTTGAGCAGTGAATGTTGGCTCTGGGGCCAGGCTGTGCTGGAACCCTAGAACAAGCTGGGGGAGTGAGGGAGATGGCTTTTGCATCAGGGAGGAAGTAAACTCCAGGGATGAGGTCCAGCTGGCTGCAATGGGGAAGCCTGTCTCCACTGCAGAGGAGCTAACCTACACGGGCCTCTGGGCCGACCTGTGAAATGATCACTTCCCTCAAAGAGGAACAGGGGGTTCATGTGGGTGGTTGTCCTACTCGGTGACACCCAGAGTGTATCTCTCTCCTACAAGTGCTCACTTGGGACTCTGGGAAGGAGGGATGGTTTATAAAAATTGTCAACTTGACACAACCTAGAGTCACCTAGGCAATGAGCCTCTGCGTTTGCCCCTGAGGGATTAGATTTACAATGATTATGATGTGTGAATGTGAATGGTGGGGGGGTGGGGTCTGTGTGTGCCATAGCTCACAGGTGGAGGTCTGAAGACACCCTCAGGGTGTGTCTTCTCCTTCCTCTCTGCCCAGCCAGGGTTTCCCTTGTTCTTTCCTGTTGATCACTTCTTGTGGGCCAGTCCAGCTGCCCTGCAAGCTTCCAGATTCCACGGCTCTCCCTCCCATGGCCTTAGTTGCATTAGGATCACAGATAAATGCACCATTTTGAGTCTGGCTTTGCATGGATGCTGGGGATTTGAACTCGGGTCTGCAGGCTTGCAAGCAAATGCCTTTAACCACCAATCCATCTCCTCAGCCTAGATTATCTCAATTACCAACTGAGGTGAGAAGACCCACCTTAACTCTGGGTGGCTCCATTCCATAGCCTGGGGTCGTGGGCTGTACAAAAAGGAGAGAGCTGGCTGAGAAGCAGCCTTCATCACTCTGCTTCCTCGCTGTGGTCTGAATGTGACCAGCCCTGCTTCCTCCTCCCACCACAATGTCTTCCCTGCCATGATGGAAAGCAATCAAACTACGAGCTGAACTAAACCTTCCTCTCTTAACCTGATTTTTGTCAGGTGTTTTGTTCCAGCAACGGGCAAATTAACTAATACCCAGGTGTCTCAGGTGCCTGTTACAGCTTAGATCTGGAGTTCCACCCAAGTTCTCAAGTGTTGACAGGTTGGTCCCAGATATGGGGCTCGTGGAGGTAGGAGAAACTTTAGGAGGATGGGTGTAGTTGGAGGGAGGGAAGGGTGGGCTCTTGACTGGGGAGATTGAGGTTCTACCCACTTCTGCTCTGCCACACACTCCTGCCTACATGTTCTGCCCCTCTACAGGCTCAAGGTGCTGGGGCCTAGAGACCATGGCCTAAGAGCTCAGAAAAGCTGATGAACCCATAAAGCTAATGAACCCATGGGCTCTTTTGGAGTCGGTCCACCGCAGGTTGCTGTTTTCAGATGTGGCGTTTCTCATTCTCTGGTGGGGCTGCTTTCCCCCAGAGAAGCTGAGATGTTCCCCGTGACTGGTGGTTCCCGGTGGTCACCTGGCCGGGTGCCGGGTGCTGTGTGTTTGATCGCTCGCTTGCTCACTTGTGGCTGCTTCTGCGGTGGCGGGGTGCCGTTGGGCTTTGGTGGCAGGGAACAGGCATCCTCCGAGTGGCTGTGTGCCAATGGGCCGGAGTACCTGCGGGAGTGTTACAGCTCTTGGAGCAGCTGCTTCTGTGGGTGGGGCACTGGTCTGGACCCGGGCAGGGAAGCCTTTGTGTTACAGCTCTGGAAACACGGTCCCCTTGAGGAATCCCCTGATCCAGTGTTCAGCTCATCTCTTCGGAGAGAGTAACGGGCAGTTACCCAGGGGAATGCGATGGAAAGATCACCCGTTTATTGTAGGAACACCGTTGGTTATATAGGGGAAAATGAGGCGGCAGGGGCAGAAATGGGCAAAGGAGATTGGCAGTGATCAGCGACCTGTGAATGCCTGCTTTGCATTTGGACGTGACCTTAGGACCGTATCAAATGATGGGGGCAAAGGAACTGTCATCTTCCAGGCACAGTGGGGGTGAGAATTCTGGATTCATTGTGGCTTGCTTAGGGAATCAGGAGTTTTAGAGGTAAGAGTGGAGATAGCAAAACGCCCACCGGATTTGCTGGGGTTTCAAACCTTATTCTCAACATCCTTAAACCCATGCCCTCCGTGTCCCATTTAGCAGTACCAACACCAGGTGAGTGGCCATTGTAGGTCCCTTTGTCAACCTCCCCGTGCAATACTTCAAGACCCTGGTCCTGGAGGAAGTCTCTCCTCCTTGGGCCTCCCCTAGGGAATGCAGTGAGTTCAGTGTCTTTGTAGGTCCTGGTAGCTACTCAGACCACATCTGAGTTTCTTCTAATGAAGTAAATCAGGGTGGGAAAGTGAACTCTAGTCCCTATACTCTACAAGGCTCTGATTAACTGATGGAACTTCAATGTTTTACAGGCTGGAATGTTGCAGTCAAATTGGAAATGTCCTGAGCCTTGAAGGAGAGAGATACACTCTGGGTTTCACCGAGTAGGACCATCACGCATGGGAGCCCCCTGCTTCTCTTTGAGAGAAGTGGTCATTTCACAGGTTGGCCCAGAGGCCCGTGTAGGTTAGCTCCTCTGCAGTGGAGACAGGCTCCCCCATTGCAGCCAGCTGGACCTCATCCTCGGAGCTTACTGCCTCCCTGATGCAAAAGCCATCTCCCTCACTCCCCCAGCTTGTTCTAGGGTTCCAGCACAGCCTGGCCCCAGAGCCAACATTCACTGCTCAAGACAGCAGAGGCTATGTTCACCAAGGAAGGGACTTCCTTGTGGCTGATGGATTCCAGACACAGGCACTCCCCGGTGGGTGCTTCCAGCACCTTCAAATGCACTACTGACAGCAGCTGACCAGGGGATCAGGGACAGACAGATGCCGAGACAGCCAGGGGTGGCTGTGCTCATGGAGCCTGATTAGCTCCTTCCTAAGCTTCTACTCAGCACTTCCATATTAACCCTCAGAAGCCTCTCTTCTAGCCCCTGGGCCCAAGACTCAGAGATGTGGGTGACCACCCCAACCTGCAGCTGATAGCCTGGCCTGCTCCTGGTTCTGCAGGCACCAAGTTAAAGCAAAGAAATAATTTTATCTGCGCTCATTTGAGATTTGCAGGTTTTCCTTGTTGGCCTGATTTTCAAGAGTACCTCCAAAATCTGATTTCTATTAGGGAAAATGGCTTCAGAGTCTTCAACAATTTTCCTGCTCCAAGTGCTACAGTTTTAATTAACAGCACGGTGAACTGCCCTTCCTGGCAGAGGCATCCGGTGGGCCTTCAGGATGCCCTTGAGCGAGGAGGCAGCCAGCCCAGAAGCTGTGGCTCAGGGCAAAGCAGCCACAAAATGAGCTTTTCACTGGGCTGGGGGCATCTTCCCAAGGAATGTGGCTGAGGCTGCAAGGCAGTGTGGGATGACCCGCTCCGTGCAAGTTGGACAGGCAGCTGGTGGCTCTCCTGCCACAGAGAAAACCCAGCAGCGGCTGGCACCCACACAAACCAGGCAGCACGCAGGCACCACAGCGCCAGGCCTGCAAAGATCCATCAGCCACGGATCGAATTAATGACAAGCCCTGCTCGCCCAGGGCTGGTGTAGCACCAGAGGCAGAGGGCCGCCTTGGGTGGGTGTGGCAGCCACTGCTGTCCTTGGGTGGGGTGGCCACATGAACACCAGCTCCAGAGCTCACAGAAAGGGTCTTCATCAACCCACCCGAGCAGAGCCCCTGTCCAGTTGTTAGAGCTGGCAGGATTCCTGGTGCAGCCCCTGCTCCCGCCTGACGGCTTGACGTCCCCAGTCACGTGTAAGTGCCCATCCACCAGCAGCTTGGACGGTCAGGCAGACAGACGCCCATGCATTGTAGGTATTGCCATTTCTAGAAACACAGCAGACAGCAAATTTTCAGACACCACCCAGTGCTGTGAAGGTCCAACGACCCCCAGAGTCCTTGAGCGCGAATGCTCAAGCGTCAGCAGGTGGTGCTGCTTGGGAAGGTGGTGGAGCCCAGCTGCAGGAGGTGTGGCCCCGAGGCAGCCTTGGGTTAGGTCCAGCCCTGCTTGGCATTTGCTCTCTCTGCTTCCTCCCTGCTGGCCTGAAGAGGAGGTGCCAGGCGGTCAGCTCCTGCCACCTGGCCCTGCCATGGCAGACTTCCCCTCAAAACTGGAAACCAAAATAAACCTTGCCTTCCATAGGCTGCTTCTGGTCGGGGGTTTGTCCCAGCAACGGGACAGGAACTGGAACACCAGGACAATGGCTCTGATGATGCAAAATGGGGAACGATGAAAGTGCATTCAGGCCACTCCCCCCAAAATAACCCACAACCAACCTTCAAATATCACTGAAGCATTCTGGGGGGGGGGTCAGCTCTCATGGTGAGTTTCCTGTCTGTAGTCCACACAGGCCCAGCTCCTCACACTCTCACCTCACACCAGCTCCCTTCCTCAGTCTCTCAATCTGCAGAGATTGGTGTATGCATACATGCAGATTCCATATGAAGAAATAAATCTAATTTTGTAGTCCTGAGGAATGAACTCAGGGCTTTCTGTGTGCTAGGCAAGCAAGTGCTCAACTCTGCGCTACACGTCCCGCCCCGTGTATGTGCTGTGCATGTACATGTGTGAGTGAATGTGTGTCAGCATGTGTCCCCGTGTGCTTCTGTGCATGCAAATAGGCCGGCGTGGTCCGCGTGATGCCTAGCTCTATGCACATGTATATATGAAGGTGTCTGTGTGCACATGTGCAGGCATGTGTTGGTATGCATGTGCATCTTGGTCACACTCCTGTATGCATGTTTGTGTGCATTCATGTGTGTGTGTGTGTGTGTGTGTGTGTGCACCGCCCACGGGGGCAATGATAAAACACACACACAAACACACACACTTATGGGTGGAAGAATGCGCGTTCTCTCTTTATTGCTCTCTCAGATCTCATCCTCACACCTTTTTCAGATATGCTACAGAATATATAGAGAGAGCTCCTTGCCAATCAGGGAGCTATTTATTGGTCTATGACAAGAACCTGTGGGCATGATGTGCAAAGAGCCTAATCAGGACTCCCTCCTGAAACTCATGAAGCCAAGCCCCTCTTGGCAGGCTGTCAGGTGCCGTCCAAGACTAAGCCAGGGTGTACCTCCAAAGGCCCCCAAAGGCTTTTGCCCCCAACACACAGAGGGACTGTAAGGCCCACCCAAGCAGAAATGGTCATCTGTGGATATCTCTAAGATCTACTGGCTCCCGCCCTGCCCTGCCCAGGCCTTACCCCACCCCATTTCCACGCTCACTCCCTCTCTTCACACCTCCCATCTCCACCAGAGGGAAGGAAGGCCTGGACCAGAGCCGCCAGCCCACAGTGACTCTAAGCCAGAACAAGAACCAGGGCCGCTGGCAGGAAGTGAAATCCCGACCCACTTAACAACCTTAACGAGGACTTGAACCTGAGTCTGCATGGAATTGTTGGCGTAGCTGTTTTCTCAGATGTGAAGAGCAGCCCTGGGCTTTGAAGCCCCCTGGAGAGGAGCCTGGGCAAGCTGGAGACAGGCTGACAAGCAGCTTGCTTCTGCCTGGCCTCCGCTTGTCCCCTCCCTTAGCTTCCTGGGAGGCCCTGGGGTCAAAGGCCAGGTGCTTGCTGGAGAGGTGATGGCAGCGGAGAGCAAGAGTCCTCCCAAGATGGAGTTTCCCCACCCTGGGCTCCCAGATCTACCCTCAAGGGTCCCCGGGGAGGAGGAGGCCAGCCAGCCACAAGTGACCTCGTGGCACCATGCTTCTTCTGAATGGGGCTTTCTGCTTGGCCTCCAGTTCAGTTCCTAAGCGAAAGACGTTCCCTCCTGCGGCCAGGGTGAGGCCTGCATCCCTTTTTCTTCCTGTGCTGCCCTCAGCCTGCCATCTTCTGGTTTGCTCTCTCGTGGAGTCCGCCTGTCTTACTCTACTGCCTTCTGGCATCTTCTTTCTCCAGCTGGAACAACCCCACTCCTGGGAGAGAACGAGGCACGCATAGCTCACCATGCCCTGGGATGCAGGATGGCCTTGGACCAACATGGGCCTGTGCGAGCATTGTCCAGACCCGCAGACATGCTGTCTCCACTGTCATCCCCTGGCCTTGAGGCAGGAGCCCAGAGAGGGACACCAGTGCTCTGCAGACCCATCTGGCAAATGTGGCTACAGGCACCGGCTGGGAACAGCCATGGCAGGGGACTCTCTGGGCTCTGAGTGGTTGAGGGTCCTGCCTAGATAAGAGATGGCTGTTACACAGGAGGTCTCCAAACAAGCTCCAGATACTGAATTTCACACATTTCTACCACCTGTAGGGCAGGACCCTGTTGGTTCCTAGCTTGCTTCTGCCATCTGCTGGCCACTTGTTGAATTGCATGGGTCCTGTTTCTTAGCCATTATGAACTCCATTACAGTGTTTTGCCAGCCTGATCCATGCCCTTGAGGTGGGTATTTGGGGCAGACCCTTGATCCCATGTGGGTGGGGAGAGTTGTATGTAATTAAGCCTTCAGCCCTAAAGTTTTTCCACAATTTGCGTATATTAGTTGGAAAACATGTTAAACGTATTAGTGAGGGATGGTCATCATCCCAATTTACAAATGAGGTGTAGAGTAAATTTACCAAAATAACACAGAGCTGTGGCACTGAGATGTCAACACAAACAAGAGTCGTCGCTTGAGGGTTTATTTTACTCACAAGGTTACAAATGTCCCAGGGCCTCCTCACCCGGCTCTGTCCTTTCAGAAAGACAGGAATGGGAAGAGAATGACAGGACAGAAGCCTCTCTGCCCTTCAGAGCCTCTGTCTTCCAGGTTGGGAAATGGGAGCCTGGATCCCACCCGGACTTCGCTGAGCAGGCAGAGTCCAGTGTCAGGTCTGAGCTTCTCTCGGAGACCCTCCTTTCCTCTCATTGAGACAAACATGGGTGAGGGAAGCTCTGAACACAGTCTGTGGCCCAGGGTGAATGTTTCCTAGGAGCTGGGGTGGGTGAAGTGTTTGCTATTCAAGCATATGGACCTGAGTTCAATTCAGGTGCCCACATAAAAGCACAGGCACATTACAGACACACAGAAACATAAGAAAAAACTTCTTAAAAGAAGCCGTCACTGTCACCACATGAAAGATGCTGAGAGGTCCTGCTGTTGAGACACTCACTTCCCTTGCTCCACCTTCCCCAGCCTTGTGCTCCTCAAGAGGCCTCAGAGCCGGCAAAACTCCTTCCACAGAACTTCCAGTCCTTACCAGCCAAATGCAAACTCAGACCCACGGAGATCAGTGTCCAGCTGGACTCATAGCCTCCCTGCCCATCCCCATCCCCCAAAGTGGGTTTAATGAGCACCCATCTCCAAGCCCCGAGACTCTGCATTTCACATCTGGAAGCCAACAGACTTTCCAGCTCCACAGGCCAGAGGCAATTCAGAGTCTGAAGCCAAGAAGCCTGCTTTGAGTAATTCTCATTATTCTCAATTGCACACACGCAAACCCATTTTCACTTTCATCAAAGGTGTTAAGTGGTTCCTGCACCTGTATTACTTTGCCACCAGCCATATGGCTGCAAAGCAGATTTGAGCTTCCTGCCCGAAGAGGCCTGATCTGCCAGGGTGAGGCTTTTCTCCCAGTGGCCCATCTGGGTCAGGCCACACCAGAGAGTCTCTGCAGATCCTGGGTATGGGAGCTACTGTCCACCTCCATTTTACAGGACCCAGGGGGAAGTGATGCAGTGAGACCCAGCGGATGGTCAGGCCGGATGTGAGCCCGGAACCATAGCTTCCTGCTGGTCAACATGGTGCCAAGCTGTGAGGAAACCAGTGGTCTGCCTCCCTGATGACAGGGGAGCGGAGAGGAAGTGAGTCTGCATAGAAGTGGCTGCAGAGGGCTGGGCAGGGAAGTCAGGTCAGTGGGCAGGAAAGTCCTTGAGACTAGAAGCCAGTGCTTTTATGTGAAGGCACAGCCCTCATGCACTAGGCAGGACACGGGCCACTGACAACAGTAATGGTAACAATAGCTGTTTCTCACTGTGTGCCCACTTTGCATTGGTAACTTTTATTTGTTTGGCATATATGTGTGTGTTTGTGTGTGTGTGTGAGAGAGAGAGAGATGCATGTGTTTGGTTGTGCAAGTTCATATGCACCTGAGTGTGTGTGTGTGTGTGTATGTGTGTGTGTGTGCATGAGGGAGGGAGGGAGGGAGGGAGAGAGAGAGAGAGAGAGAGAGAGAGAGAGAGAACATGCAAGCAAAGGCACCCATGCATGGTTTGCACATCTGTGTGGAGGCAAGAGGCTGACTTCCAGTACCTTCCTCATCACTCTCTGCCTTACTTAGCGAGGCAGGATCCTTCACTTGAATGGAGAACTCACCCACTCAGGTAGTCAGTCTCTCTAACCCACGTGCCCTGGACTCCTCTGTCTCCAAATGCTGGGGTTACAGGGGTGTGATGCTGGGGACACAACCTCCAGCCACATGTCAAGGACTTTATCCGCTGAGCCCCTCCATGGTAACTCTGAACTCCCACGGGACCTCTGTGTGGCGCGCTAAACACTGTCACGAGCGAGGAAACCCAGACCCAGAGTACCCGCGTGACCAGCTTGGAGCTGCTCAGTAAGGAAATAGCTCCTAGGAAATAAATAGTCGGGCACAAGACAAACAGACCCCTGCTCTTGGGCTGGGGACCCAGCAATTCAAAGGTCAGTTCCACACTACATCTTATGACCGAGGCTGTAACCCAGAAGGGCTGCTCTGAAGTGTTGACAGGGTGATCTTGTCCTATTGGTCAGACAGCTTATCCAACAAGGGGGCAGACTCTGGAGGGTCCCAACACACGGCTCTCACATAATGTTAGACATCTCAGTCAGCTGCCTCACCTGAGCAGGGAGAGACCACCTCACGCTGGCTTAAGCAAGTTTCATGGGCCACAGAGCCTCGCACATGCTAGGTAAGCACTTCTCTAGGGAGCTACATCTCCAGCCCTCTCTGTACCTTCCATTTTGAGATAAGCTCTAGGTTGCTCAGCTTGACTTTGAGTTCAATTCTGTAGCCCAGGCAGACCTTGAACTTGGGATCCTCCTGCCTCAGCCTCCTGGGTAGCTGGAATTATAAGCATGTATGATGACGCCCAGTCACAGTTTGGTACATTTTCTAGAATGATCAGAAACCAATGACTCATCAACAAATGTTCATGGGATGTATTGAGGAGGCCAATGGAAGCAGACACTTAGGGAACAAACATCTGGGGCAGCAGGCTTCCCACCAGAGAGAAAACCTGGAACCAATGGGGGAGGCGTGGCAAAGACCATCAGAGATTGGGGCCATTGCGCAGGA
Source organism: Zapus hudsonius (assembly GCA_004024765.1). Lineage (NCBI taxonomy): Eukaryota > Metazoa > Chordata > Mammalia > Rodentia > Dipodidae > Zapus > Zapus hudsonius. Next base: position 17,438 of record PVHP010005844.1, read on the forward strand.
TGAGGGTGGGCACCCAGGTGAGGGACCAAGAATCCAGTATGCCCGTAGCAGTCTGGGTTTTAAATACCTTCCCAGATTTTTTCACACTATGAAAGTCATATTCTCTCAGGGCCTATCATCGAGAAATTATAGAAAGCTATAAAGGAGAAATCCATGCATGGAACATGGCGTCACAAATGATTGACAACATCTCTCTGAGCCATTTATCTGTGCTCGTACAGATGCTTTGTTTTTGCTTTTTTTGACAAAATGAGGGACATATAAAAATACACTGTGATATTCCCTTAACACTTTAGTGCTCATCATTATGGTTTGAATGTGGAATGTTCCCTACCAGCTCACTGGTTGGAACACTTGGTCCCCAGCTGGTGACACTGGAGTTCTGGGAGGTTGTAAAGCAAACCTTGGGAGAAGAAGTAGGCCCCCAAGGTGGGTGTTGGAGGTGACAGCTATCCCTGTGTCCTGGTCCTCCAAGATGTAAAGAGCAGTGTGTGATGCCCCCACCACAGGGATGGAGCCACCAGGCTGACAGCCATCACCAGCTTGGAAGAGCACTCTACTTCTTCACCCACCCAGGGTGTCCTCCATAGTTCAGAGAACACACACACACACACACACATACACACACACGCACACACACTGCTCCATTACTCTGAAAAATTTACCTGTGAATGTTCAAAGGACCCTGGGTCATCAGACTAGACAGATGCCAGCAGGCTGAGTTCAATTTCAATCCATCTCTAGTGGTACTAACTCTGAGGCTTGGCCCTGGCCAAGGAAGCCATAGGCAGGAACCAGCGACAAGGTCAAGTGCACCAGGGCAGGGCTTTTGCAATGGTCTCTTTGCAGAGAAAGGAAATAAGTAAGTTCACCAGGCAGTAGGCATTGTGTCCCCTCAGGCTGAGGGACATCTAACCTCCTAAAACAGTGTGTCAATGTCAGTGTCCATCATTCTGCTCACAGCTCCATACCTGTGACCCTCAAAAGAAGATGGTCACTATTGTTTTAAATGACCATGAGTCAAGTCTCCATCAGAGGGCACCACCAAAGAGGTGGATGGATAGAAAGATGGTGAGAAAATCCAGGTTAGGTTCAATGAGAGATAGTGGCTCCTGGGGGGAGGAGGGGAGGGAGAGAAAGAGAGAGAGAGAGAGAGAGAGAGAGAGAGAGAGAGAGAGAGAGAAAGAGAGAAAGAGAGAGAGAGAGAGAAGTAGAAGGTGAGAGAAGAGAGAAGCCAAGATATAAATACTGTATTAGGGCCTATTTTTACTGATAGTGACAAAAATATAAGACTAGATTTGAAAGAAAGGAATAATGACTTGCAAAATTGAGATTTCCAAAAATAAGCCATGTGGACTCTGGGCAAAGCTGGAGGTGGGAGGTGGTCCCACCTCTCATGAAAAATACTTTGAGATCCCCGACCTCAGTCCAGGCTCTGCCACAGGGGCTGGGGGGCATATGTGACTAGGGAGGGGCACCATGAAATCTGTAAAACCCCTGTATATTTTAGTGCCATAGTTTAGCACCATCCAGGTCAAAGTTTCTGGGGAGCTAAGAATGCACCTCTTTAAGAATAACTGTAGGAGGTTCCCTCTGATACATACAACGTTAGCCTTCCAGGACACGGTCGCTTCTTCACCACAGTGCACATTTTGTCACTCATCTCTGGGGCATCTGTGTGCATAATGGAACCATCTTGGTGGCTCAGTGACATTGTGGTTTGGGTGAGAGAGGTGATGAAGCTAGTAGCCCCTCGGTCAACCCGCTGGCCAGGAACAAGTCCTGAACGTAGGAGGGAAGACCTTATCACCACGAGGGTGAATACATGTCATAGACCGGGTTTCTGCAGAAGTTCTCAACAGGGTAATTTCACCCCAGAGGGGACATTCGGAATTCTTAAATACATATATGGTTTTGACAGAAAGGGTAGGGCTGACCCTGGCCTGGGATGCCAAAAATGCCTACAGTTGCCCTTGGGATGGTTAATAATGTCAACTAGATTGGCTATAATATCATCTAGGAAACTGACCTCTGGGCTTGTCTGTGAGGGAGCTTTCTATTAGACGGAAGTGGGAAGATGAACCCTGACTAGGAGCAGCACCGTTCCGTAGGCAGGCATCCAACAGAAAGCCCCTGAGGACCAGCCCTCACCTCTCTGCTTCCTGACTGTGACTCCGTGTGACCAGAGGCTTCGTGCTCCTGCTGCCAAGCTTTCCCCAGCATGTGGGACTGTGCCCTCAAACTCTAAGCCTATATGATCTGAAGTTGCTTCATGTCAGGAATTTTGTCACAACAATGAGGAATGTAACTAATTCACCCCCTCAATAAACAAACTCCCCAGCAAAAGTGCCAACATCAGATTAAGACAAAGCCTGAGATATTTGGAGATAGGTTGACAATAGCCGAGGACCAGCTCAGTGTGCAGCCTTAGGAGTCATGAAGGTGAATTTAAAACATCTCCTGTTACTGTCTCATCAGCATCTTCATTGTTTTTAAAATTCTGCCCATTTCTTTACCCTAAAGACTTCTTTCTCCAATACAGAGACATTTGTCCAACCTTGTTTATAGCTGCTCAATTCACAGTAACTAAGAACTGGAATCAACCCAGATGCCCGTCACTGGATGAGTGGATATCAAAGTTGTGGTACCTTTACACCATGGAATTCTACTCAGCAGTAAGGGAAAATGATGTAATGAAATTTGCAGGAAAATGGATGTATCTGGAACAGATTATACTCAGTGAGCTCTCACAAGAACAGAGAGACAAATACTGCAAATTCTCCCTCATCTGCAGTTCCAAACCAGAATCAGCTTGAATTGTAAGCAAACCTGAAAAGCAACTCCAAAGACAGATAATAGGGATGGAAGGGCTGGGGGGGATTGGAACAGGGAGTGAGATATACAAAACCCCCCCACAAATCCAAAATGAATGGGTACCATAGAAGCCTTACTCTTAGATAGTAGACTAAAAGCTATATCCTTCCAAAGGCATATGGGGGTATTATCTGGTAAGAGGGGCCCTGAAGAGGGTGGGATGAAGCCAAACCCTAAAACATTTGGATCTGGCTTGTAACTCCCAGTACCAGAAATCAGATACCACCCACATTGAGCTGTTGATCAGAGAGACTGAGGAGGATTCTGTCAAAGCACTTGACTATCCGCCCAGGTTAAAGATAAGACTCTATTGCTGAAGACACCACAGGCTGCCAACTCATGTCATCAAGAGTCCCGACTAGAACTTGGAAGGAAGCCAGTTCCCAGATGGTTAGTCCCCATAGGGCTGGAAATCACTACATGAGCTGCGGGGGGGAATAGGCCAGCAATGTTGGGAGAAAGCACTGCTATATGACAGCAGCCAGCATGGCAAGATGTACTCACCTCAATAGTAGTGGCTCTCAACCTGGGTGGATAATCAAATGCTCTCTGACTGGCTAAGAGATCTGCTCAGTGACAAAGAACCCATAGCTGGAACTGGGACACAGGCCAAACTCCTATGGAGACCAAGAATCTGGACTCCAAAGGGAAGCTTCCTCTAACTATGGGCCTAAAGAGAGGCTACAAACATTACAGTCTTGCCGAACTAATAATGCTTATCCCATTTCACCTATGCTGAGAATCTGTTTTTATCTTTCAGAAGGCAGTGAGAACTGTGGGTAACGTAATTCTACCACCAAACCAGAGATGGCAGGAGATGAACCACCCCTCACACATCAGCTAGGGCCCAAGTAAACCACAGAGTTGAGCCAGAGTGCCGCTCCCACAGCCCAACAACCCG
>PVHP010005844.1:21312-63332 GCA_004024765.1 Zapus hudsonius
CCCAATGACTGTTCTCACAACACATAGCCCTCAATCCCATGGAATATACTAGCAATCCCACTGAGGAGGGTCCACAGTGGAATTGGGGGAGGGAGGAGGGAAATGGAGGTACCAACACATGACTTATGCATACAAAGTTTCAACTTAAAAAAAAAATTTCTGCCCATAAAAACACTTCCAACTGGCAAATCCTGTAGTGGCCTCTGTCCCGCCTCCATGCCCCCTGTTGCAGTCAGTGTTCTAGTTGCTGCGCAGAAAGAACCCAAACAAAGGTGGCTTGTAGAGGAATGGGTTTATTTGGCTTATGGACTCAAGGGGAGACTCCATCCTGGCAGGGAAGATGATGGCATGAGTTAGAGGGGTGGACATCACCTCCACCACAGCACTGCAAACAATGGCAGGAAGGTGTGCCAAACACTGGCAAGGGGAAGCTGGTTTATAACCCCATAAACCCACCCCCAGCAACACAGCTCCAGCAAGGTTGTAAAACCCAAATTTCCATCAGCTGAGAATGGATCAATCAGAACACATTCATTTATTTGTGGGGGACACCTGGATCAAACCATGACAGTCTGCCCCTGGTCCCCACAAACTAATAATGATACATGATGTAAACACAATGTGTTCAGCTCAACTCTTAAGTCCCCACAGCTTTCAATTGAGCCATAATACCAAAAATAAACCCGTAATGGCACAGAACATTCACACTGCAAAACATGAGGCCCAGCAAAAACAGACTGAACCAATACAAGATTTAAAACAAGCAGGGCACCAGCAATCTCTAACTCCAAGTTCAATGATTCTAACCAATAACAAATCGCTTGGAGATTCGATTCTGCCCCTCCAGCTTGGCTACTCACAGTCCAGGAAAACTTCATCCGGTGCTGGCAGCTCACCTTGGCAGCCATCCATAGTCCTGGCCTCTTATTGGGTCTCCATTGCAACCCACAGTTCATCCTCATGGCTCCATCGGGCTTCCATGCAGGCAATCTAGAACACCTACTTCACATTGCCGATGACCATTTTCAAAAACAAAACTCACCCACCACGACTCAGGGAACTGAGCGGAAGAGGGGGCAGAAAGATTGTGAGAGCCGTGGTGGGGGAGAATATCAGAGACTTGGCAACCCTCAGTAACAACACACTTGGGTCATGAGAACCTGACTGAAGACTGGGCTATCCATGGTCCCCTACCACAAAGACTGATACAGATGGCCCATGGAGGAGGATATCCAGCTGACTGGGGATGGGGAAGGGGGACAATGGGGAATTGGGGATAACAACTCATTGTTGACCCACTAAACAATGTAACTCATTATGGACAATAAAGAAAAGAAAAAAGAAAAAAAGAAACAAAAAAAAACAAAAACAAACAAAAAAACAAACTATGTTGCAAATCCAATGACCCTCTCTTTTTGCATTTGTTATATTCCACAGAACCAGGTGGGATACCAACTTGGTAATCCAGGGAGGAACAAAGCATTCAGGCCCCTTATTTCAAGGAATTTACATTCATCCTAATGTTCCAATGCAGACCAGCTGGCCCAATCTCAATGGTTGTCATCTCTCAAACATTTGCAGGTGAACAGGCAGCAGCTTCGACCCAAAGATCTTTTTTTCTGTGCCATCTCCATCTGCTCACACCAGTCCATCTTTACGTCAATCAACCCTGCACAGGTTCTCAGGACACAGGCAGGCAGAACGCAGCAAGCCTCTCACACAAACTGCTTCTGGCACAGTCCTGATAAAGTTCTCTCTCTCACCCTTGTAAGCCAAACCTCACAGTTCATAGTTCTTACTTCATTCAGGTGTTCCAACTCTGACCAGAATGGTCCATGTTTTCACAGTACTGCAAGGCATCTCTTAGGATAAAGTTTCCAATCTGTCCACATTACTCTGAAGATCACTTCCAAAAGACCCAAAACCACAGAATCAGAGTTCTAGCAGCAACAGACCCCACTCCTGGTACCATAACTGTTGCAGTCAGCATTCTAGTTTCTGCGTAGAAAGAACCCAAACGAAAGTGGCTTCTTGAGGAATAGGTTTATTTGGCTTACAGACTTGAGGGGAGACTCCATCCTGGCAGGGAAAATGATGGCATGAGCAGAGGGGTGGACATCACCTCTGCCACAGCACTGCAAACAGCGGCAGGAAGGTGTGCCAAACACTGGCAAGGGGAAGCTGGCTTATAACCCCATAAGATTGCCCCCAGCAACACAGCTCCAGCAAGGTTGTAAAACCCAAACTACCATAAGCTGAGGATGGATCAATCAGAACACATTCATTTGTTTGTGGAGGACACCTGGATCAAACCATGACACCCCCATCTGTCATTGACCTTTAGGGACTCACCCTCCTGGTGACTCAGCCTCTTTGAGTCACTCTGACCCATGCTGAGACGTGTCAGACAAGCATCATCAGAGTACACCAGCTCTCAGTCAACTTCCATGGCAAAGTTCAAGACATTCCCTGCCCCTCCTCAAAGCTCAGTGTGCACCTCTTCATGATAATGAGGGTACACCATGCCTTCTGATGGGAGTTTCCTTGCACTTTATGGTGAAAACCCACATTGTATGTTTAAGCACTTGATTCCTGGTGACTTTTGGGAAATTCCTGGGGGAGTGGCTGCTTCTTGACTCACTTGTATTTGACCCAGTAAGCACAGTGGTCACAAGGAAAAGAAAGGAGGGAAGGGGGTTGGAGGAAGGGAGAGAGGAAAGGAGGAAGGAGGGAAAGAGAGGAGGGAGGGAGAGAGAGGAAAGAAGAAAAAGGAAGGAAGGAACAAAGGAAGGAAGGAAGAGAGGGAAGGAAGGGAGGGAGAGAAGAAAGGAAGGAAGGAAGGAAGGAAGGAAGGAAGGAAGGAAGGAAGGAAGGAAGGAAGGAAGGAAGGAAGGAAGGAAGGAAGGAATGGAGGATCAGATTTGGATCCCCAAGTTTCTCTGTGATCATTAGTGTCATTGTTGACCCCAAATGACCTTCAGACTGACTTTCAGCTGCATTCTTCCCTTGCAATGCTAGTGCTCCTGAGAACCAGCCTAGGCAGACCTAATACACAGACCTCCTCGGGGCTTCTGTTCCTCTCCAGAACATTTCTGGGAATGCTGAGTTGGGGAGGAGGGCTTGAACTCTACAGTTGCCACCAGACCTGTCCAGCTTCTCTCAGTGGCCTCTGCTGTCTTGTCTGTGCCCTGACTGGGATCCACACACTGATCCATCTTGGCCCCCATGTGAATGTGGCCCTGTCTTCTGTCCCAACCTGGCAAAGCTCTCACTGTCCTGGTGGCAAAAGGGTCATGACATTCATTGCTGGAAGGGGGGGCATGAAGAACATGGTGAGGGCACCCATAGCACTGGGCAGAAACAACAGAGCCTCATGGCAGCAAGCCTCAGTCACAGAGACACAGGCCCATTCTGCCCACTCCCCGCTGGGCCCTCTCCCACAGCTCACCCTCCCTCCCTGGAAAGCCATGTCTTGCCTCGAATCTCTCCTTGTGGCCCATCAAAATGAATTTGGACCCCAGGAGTCCTCAGAGTGGCAGCTGGGGATAATTCTAGCCTAGAGAGAAGAAATGGGAGAACCCTTATCCCCCTGAGGCTAAAGGCAGGGTGGCTTCCTTCCCCGATGTGTCCCTATCCCAGGCAGCCGCCTGGCCTTCACCTCTGGAGTGGCTTCTTACCAAATGACTACTTCATCAGGTGACAACGTCTTCTTTCACTCCCCCAAGCGGCTGCACTGGACTGTGTCCAGTATGAGCTGGGAGCTGCTCTGGTCCTGGCTCTCTTGCTCAGAGCCCGGTCTCTTGGCTGTTCTTCCCAGTGTGCTAGCAGCTCAGTGACCAGGACCAGCTTGTCATCTGGAGGCTGCTTGAGAAGCTGCTAATCCATCCACTGGGTCCTGCTCACAAATCTGTCACCTCCCTCTTGGCAGACACCCAGAGTGCCAAAGCTCAAAGTACTTTCCCTCTGGTGTCCAAGACCTCGTGGGTGTGGTGAGACCTCTTCAAAAGCAACATGGAGATTTCTTTTCTTTTATAAAAATATTTTATTTATTTTTCATTTGAGAGAGAGAGAGATGCAGACACACACAGAGAGAAAGATGCAGAGAGAGAGAGAGAGAGAGAGATAGAGAGAGAGAGAGAGAGAGAATCAGTGTGCCAGGGCCTCCAGCCACTGCAAAGGAACTCCAGACACATGCGCCACCTTGTGCATCTGGCTTTACATGGATCCTGGGGAATCGAGCTCTGTTCCTTCTGCAAGGCAAGCCCCTTAACCACTAAGCAAAATAAAAACTTCATTAAAAAGTTATGTAATCCCCACCCTTCTTTGTCACCCCTCTATTGAACCCCCACTTTTTTAGTCTTTCTCTCTGTCTGTAGTTCTGGGACCTTGTGCTATGGCAGGGTGAATCTTCAGAGACACATCAGCCTTCCCCATTGGACCATATCACCCATGGTCATGTCCAGGCGGCCATCAGAGGAGAGACAACAGCCTTCCACTCCTCTCACCCACCTCTCCTACTTACATGAAGTCTAAGACTGTAAAGAAGCATCTCACAGACTTCCATCAGAAAGACCTGTGATCACCAGGCCTGGACCAGATAGCCTTCAATGCAGCTGTTAAATTCTGGGGAAAATCACATGAGAGACAGAACAAAACATGGTGCCCAGTTGGAGCCATTGAGTGTCACACTGGAATGTACACCCTCACCTCAGGAGCTGGGTCTCCAGCAAGGGGCCCAAGATTCTGAAATCCTAACAAACCCCCATTCTGTGTCATGGTGCTCACTTTGAACCCATGTCAAAAGGCATTCCTTGGGTCTCTCCTACTTTTAATACTCAATTGCTTGAAGGAATAATTTCTTCAAACTAAGAGACAAGTCTAAGGAGACCCTGGCGAAAGTGTCACTTACCATGAGTCTCCACACCAGTCCCTAGGGAGGAGCTGCATGAAGACAGACCATGGGAGGGTCGTGGTCACAGTGATGGTGCTACACACTCAACTTTGGTCAGGACAACCTTTCCTGTGGCCATAGGTGTTCCTGCAGCTAGAGTGGAGATTCTTGCCTCCCCAGGGCAGGACAGGTTCTGCCCCATTCCCAGCACTTCATACAGCCAGAACCTGTGAGACCCTGCCTTTTCTCCATCACTGGAGCTCTGACATACTGCACGTGCTGAATGGGCAAGTGTGCAATGTCACAGGAGTGCAGCTCAAAGCCCCCCAACATGCCCAAGACCTCCCACAGATCCCCACTTCATCCCTGGCTGCTTATGAAGTCCTCAGACCCTCAACACAATTGAATTAGAAAAGGTAAGTATGAAGCTCAAAAGTCACAGGCCTGGATTTCGCAGGCAGAGAGAAAAGGTTAGTCACAGAGGGACTGAAATGTCGCCAGCACTTGAATCACCAGGGAAGTATGGCAAAATGCAGGTGGCCAGGCTCCAGCTCAGGTCTGCAATGATCCTTGGGAGACAGAGCCCTGCACCTGTCAGCTGTCCTCTAAGAGACTCCACAGGAGAGGCTGGTGCATGGAAGCAGGGGGGCCTGCCCTCTTGCCACCTTCATTTCCCAGCATGAGCTTGGCTCATTCCTCATTGAGTTCAGCACACCCGGAATAAGTGTGTATTTCATGACAGACAAAGCCTACATCCCCACAGGGACACTTGCCACAAAGGAGAAACAGGGAGGCCATGTGATCTGATCTGTACTTCCCAGGGGCCCTTTTTGGGAAAAGAGGGTCACTGTGGCCACTAGAAAAAGACCTGGCTGGATCCCAACTGGCATCTGCAGGCTGGGAAGGAGGGAGCCAGGAAAACTTCAGCAGGGCCCAGTGTGGGAAAGACGGGCTGGAAGGGCACGCTAAGAGTCAGGCATCTGGCCTTCCATCCTAAGAGTGTGAAACCCGAAACTCCCAGCTGCACTATGGTGAAGCAGGTGTGAATTCCCAACATGTCATGAGCAGGGGTGAGGTGCCCTGAGAGCCTCAGAATAGTACCTGCACTTTAACCTACATGAGAACATCGCCATCAGAAGACAGTTTGCAATAAAATCATCCTGACAGCCATTGAGTTTACCCAGTCCTTCCAGCCCCATGCTTGATTTGAAATCCTTCCATCTGGAATGATCAGCTAAGAGCAGTTTAGCAAAGGAAAGATGGATGATGTCAGCAGATCCTGCTGCTGGTGTTCAGAAGGCCAAGCTGCCCAGTGCCATTCAGCACAAGGTCTTTAATCATGGCTGATTGAAGGTTACCAACCCTACGTTATTAGTTAATGGCACCTCTGTAAAGTGATGATCCGTCTGGTGAGTAAACGGTGAACAAGTGAGTTCAGAATCACTGCCCTTGCATCTGAAGCTGGAATGTGCAGCATTTTGAAGACCTGTCTTATAGTGGAAATGAACTCCGAAGCAAAGGCTGAGAGAGAGAGCCCTGATCTCAGCAGGAGCCCAAGACACAGCGTTTTCACTCCCTGGCAGCGGGTCACCTCTTGTGAGAACCTGAGAAGAAAAGTGTGCCTTTCAGTGGTCATCACTCGGTCACCTGTCACCAAGGCCCTAACCCAAAACACCTCACACTTCCCAGAGACCTAGTCCTGCCACCCTGACAGACACATCTTTCTCTTTCTACCTCCATGGGGGTCTAGTTCAGGTTTAGGGACAGCAGCTAGGCTGTGGCTTCCGTAGCCCATCACCCAGGCCTGTGTTCATCTGAGGCACCAGGCTCCCTCCAGCATGGTCAATCCTGCCTACAGCAGAAACCCTTTCTCCATTTCACCACTCACACCTCACACCCGGTTGCTCCCCAGCCCTCAGATTCTTGAGTCCTAGGACACCCTCCTCTCACACAGCCTCCTGTAGCAGTGTTGTGGTTCCCCTGCACTTCCGAATGTCAAGGCCAGAGAGAGAGAGAATGAGGATTGGCCTCTAGTCACTGCAAACAAATTCCAGATGCATGTGTCACTTTCCACATCTGGTTTTATGTGACTGCTAGGGAAACCAACCGGGCCTGCGGCTTTGCAAGCAAGCACCTTTAAATGTTGAGCCATGTCCAGACCTACACTCATCACTTCTGCTTCCAATGCCCAGGGCCCACTGCGAGGGGCTCAGCAGGTTCTAAGAATCACCAGAGATCAAGGGCACTTGAGGGAGGAAGACCGGGGTGGCAGGAAGGAGAACCACTGATCAGCTTCATTACCCAGGCGAAGTGCTAACAAGAATGTGTAACCCCAAGGCTGCCCTTTCTGTTCCCTGCACACCTGTCAAGACAGTCCTATCCCAATGCGGGCTTGCTTTGAGATGGCAAAATGGAAAGGACTCAGTGGCTCAGCTCACGCAGCTTAGGTCTCTGACACACGTAGACCAAGCTGCTGAAAGAGGCATTTCATCAGAGCCTGCGTGCTGAGGAGGTCTTGGAAGAGGCAGCCATGTGGGCTCATCCCAGGCTGGCTGATATCTGCAGCAATGGTGGCATCCTGCCTGCATGGTGCCCACACAGCCACCAGCTCCCTCTGAGGCCCCTCTGGGCAGCAGCTTCCTGTGTGCAATCTCCTGGCCCTGCCCGGGTATTTTTGGCCACTCTCAGTGTGTCCACAGCTGTGAGGCTCTGCAAAGCCAGAACATTCCAGCCCTCTGGTCTTGGCCTGTGCTCATGGCTAATTTAGAACTTTCCTGGCTATCCCTGTGACCCTCTGCCTCGTGACCTTTCCTCCAGAGCCCAGGCGTCCTCTTGAGCTGTCCCTGGACAGAGGCTGGCCTTCAGCTGCTAATGCAGCTCCCACATCCTCTGTACAGAGGTCACAGCAGCAGGAGACACCCCCACCCACTGCCTCCACTGGGAACCCTGTGGCTTTGCAGACACGTGGGAAGACCATGCGGGCAGCTCAGTCGCACCTATTCCTTCCTTACCTGTGTTGACATCAGCTGTACCTTATAAAACAGTGACATTCTGTCTCCTCCCATTATGGGTGTGGACATTACTCTCTTCTTCAATCACTCTCCTGCTTATTTTTATTTCATTTTTCACTTGTGTGTACATATGCGGTGGTGGTGTGTGTGTGGTGTCTGCACATGTCTGTGCCCTTGCAGTGCCCCATATGTATGCCTACAGAGGAGATCACTTCCTTGCCTGTGGCAGCCAGAGTGGAAGGTTGGGTGAAACGCTTCGTTGCTCTTCCTCCTGATCTTGCTTTGAGCCAGAGACTTCTTTTGACTAATTCCAGAGCTTGTGGGTCTCAGCTCCCCTGTGGGACTGAGAGAGGTTCCAGTTGCCCTTGGCCAAACCCAGCTGTTGCACATGGCATCTAGAGATTTGAACTTGGGCAGTCTCAGGCTCCCCAGGCCCTCATGCTTGCCTGGGGAGTGCACCTAACTTCTGAGCCGTCTCTAGCCCTCTCCACTTTAATTTTAAGACAAGGTCTCACTGAACCTGGAGCTCACCAATTAGGCTAGACCAGTTACCCAGCAAAGCTCAGGAATCCTCCTTGTCTCTTCATCCCCAGCACTGGAGTGACAGGCCAGGAGTACTGGGCTCTCTACCTCTGCAGATGGAACTTGGGCCCAGTGCTCATGTGGCAAGAACTTTATGGACTGAGCCAACTCCCTGAACATAGGCTTTAAAATGCAGCAGATTAAAGAAATCCAGTATTAAAATTACATCCTAAATAACCCCATGCATATAGACTTATGTACATGGAAGAATTTTGGAAACTCAGACCAACCAGTGGTCACCAGGGGCTGGGAGACAGAGAATGTGGTCAATGGGAACAAAATAAAGCAGAGGCCTTGGGGTCCCACTCTGTGTTGGTGAGTTCACACTTACACAAGTGAGACACTAGTACAGGATACACTTCATACACACAGGTACCACCAAGAAATATGGAGAAGATGGAGTGTACCCATATCATGTCCTCATTCCAACGTTACCAGAAGGGAAACTGAGTGGAAGACATGGGGGTCTCTCTGGTCTGCTTGTTCCAACTCCACGTGACTTTCCAAAGATCTCTACCCATGGGTCAATGTAAAAGATGCAACTCATCCACATGGTGAGCATGGGTAATTACGTAAACTAGAAACTTCTGTCTAGGTAGACACATTTTAAATGCACTTGGTTAAAAAACCAAGGTGGCTGCGGGTTAGTGTGCTGGCCAGCCTAAATCGTGTCCCCACTCTGTAGACAGTTCTATGGCTGATAGTGGTCCGTGCCTTGCTAAGGTGAGGGTTACCCTGCTGAATGCAATCACCCATGTGCACAGCCCATGTCTCCTGTTTCAGCACCATGACACCCCCGTGGAGCCAGCACAGTTGGAAAGGCAGGAGCCTCAGAGTGACTTCCGACACAGGTTCCAGGTGGGTGGCACTGGCACTAATGTTATTTTCTGTTAATTATGCTGCTTGGGTAGAAATCACTTTGATGGCAGATGTCCCTCGAAAGGCACAGCAGTTGCTGTTTTCAACCCTTTCAGCTCTCAGATTGCAGAGCGACAGCCAGAGTGGCTGCATCAGCACAGCTGTGTCCTTTCAGCCCCTCTCCTCTCCTGGCCAGAGGTAGCCAAAGTCCATGGCTCTCTCGCATAGCGTGACGCTAAAAGCGACCACTAATGCACTTCTCCATCACAATTTCCCCTGCTGTTTCCTGCCAATGCGTTGCAGAAGACTATGGGGGACCAGTTTTATCAAGTGCTGTGTTTCTGTACGGCAAGGGTCACCAACTCTCTCGCCCACAATATTTGAGTCCCTGCCACCTGAATGCATCCATTAAGCCAATGCTACATGCTTAAATTCTGCTACCTGTAGCTCCCTTCTCTCCCTTCTATATTTTGTATCAGTTAAGATTCAAACAGGCTGTAAGTGACAGAAATTACAAACTAGCAATGACTTAAACAGGATGCATTTCCTTCTTCATGTCGAGTCTCAAAGAAAGTGGTACAGGAGGAAGTGATGTCAGAAGTCCCCCCTGAACCCATCCCCATTCCATCCCATTAGCATTCAAGACAGCACACCCAGGGATGAATGCCCCAGTTCCAACCATGGAATCAGGAGAAAGAGACGAGGAGCAGACAGGCACATCTCCACCCAGCAAGAGCACTTGCTGGACGTTGCCCTCCATTGGCCAGAATATAGTCACATGGCTGTCTTGATACAATGGAGGTTGAGAAATGCCACTGCCCCTCTGATGGCCCCTACATGGAATTCCAGGTTCTTTCCCTGAGGAAGGATCATGTGTGCTTTTGTAATGGGAGGTGTGATCGTTTGAAAGGATGGTCCATGCCATAGACTCAGATGTTTATTAAAATTGAGTTTTCAACTTGAGCCACTAGCAGGCTGATTCCTGCTAAAGGGGGCATGTCACGGGGCAAGGGGAGGGGGCAGGGGATCTGATACCAGCCCAAAGGTATGCAGAGAGTGGTTTGAGCTCTTGTGGGGTTCATGCTGCCTGATGGTGTTGCTGTTCTGTTTGCTCCAGTTGTTTCTCTCTGCTTGGATGTATGGAAGCAGCTTCTTCCACCATCGATGAAACTTCCCCTGGATTTGTAAGCCTGAAAGAAAATCCGTGTCCCATAAACTGTGTCTGTTTGGAGGTGTTGCAGTCAGCTTCCTAGTTGCTGCACAGAAAGAACCCAAACAAAAGCGGCTTGTGGAGGAATGGGTTTATTGGGCTTACGGACTCTAGGGGAGACTCCATCCTGGCAGGCAAAATGATGGCATGAGCAGAGGGGTAGACATCACCTCCGCCACAGCACTACAAACAGCAGCAGGAAGGTGTGCCAAACACTGGCAAGGGGGAGCTGGCTTATAACCCTCATAAGCCCGCCCCCAACAACACAGCTCTAGCAAGGTTCTAATTCCTGAACTGCCATCAGCTGAGGATCAATCACTGAGAACATATTCATTTGTTTGTGGGGGACACCTGGATCAAACCATGACAGGAGGTTTGTCCCAGAAATGTGGAGCTGAGGATAACAGAAGGTCTTAGGTCTTGTGTAGATACCACATCTCAGTTCTAGTGTCTTTGATGGGAGAGAAGTTAAAGGATTGATTAATGTCTCCAGCACTCTCTACCACCCTCCTTGGTCATGTCAGAGCAGTGGCAGGCAGGTCTCAGATCTCACAACCTGGCTGCTTTCCACCTGGATGGACTGGATACATGAAGGGCTGTGTCTCTCCTTCCCTGGTATAAAATGGAGTCTATCTGGAAAGTATTTCCCTTTTGAAAAAGAAAACTTTGTGCACTTTAAAAGAATTTGTTATTTGTTTTTGAGACAGGATCTCACTAGTTGTCCCAGGCTGGCTTCAATGTGTGATACTACTGCCTCCGCCTCCTGAGCACTAAATTACAGGTGCAAGGCACCAGGATGCCTGATGGAAAAAAGGTAATTAACAACAGCAATATCTTCTATGTTTAGCAAGTCATACAATTAAGCAAAGCAAATATCTAAGGTAGGAGATTCCATAAAACCAGCAAGATTGGTATAGTATTTTAAAAAGTCCAACTCTGAGCTGGGGAGAGGGTTCAGTGGGTAAAGTACCTGCCATGCCAGTGGGAGGGCCTGAGTTCAAATCTCCAGAAACCACATAATATAGACACAGTAGAACACATGTCCGTCATCACAGCACTGCTACGGGAGACGAGAGGCAGAGACAGGAGAACATCCTAACAAGTCCATGGACAAAACAGCTTGGCAAATGCAGTGGTGAAGGAGAGACCCTGCCTCAAATAAGGCAGAAAGTGAGGACTGACAACTGAGGTTGTCCTCTGACCTCCACACACAGCCTGTGACATGTGCGCACTCACACACACACACACACACACACACACACACACACACACACACACATCATGTGCACAAAGGGTTTTTTAAAAACCCAAGCTGAAGACAAGCAGAATAAAGACTTAGCCTGTGAATTCCAGCCCGTGAAGCTCCAGCTTTCTGTGGATTACCAAGTCATTTGGAAGCTAATGTTCTTAATACAAGCACATTTTCCTGGAAAATATTCACAATTTCTGTTTTATTGCCTTCTACGTTGCCATTAGCAAGAATCAGCTTAATTCATGAGCAAATGTAAATTCCGCTGAGGAAAATAATGTTCACCAAAACCTCGTGGTACCGACATTTCTAATAAAAACCTTTTAAGCATGTCAAAAGATTTGAAAATAAACCTGTGGGAAACTGGCCATCTGACATCCAGGAACATCCTTTGCTAACGTCAGCTTGAAGGGGACAATATGTCATAACGAGTGGTATCTAAAGGGGTCTCCCATACCATAGGCCAGGGATTGTGAAGGTGCCGAGGCCCCAGCTTTCACACAAGATGTAACAATCCCCGGGTCTGTGGCCTATGAAAATGGCCATGATGTGTGCGGGAAATATAGGGAGTGTTGGCTTAAAAATACCTACTGGGCAAAACCAGTATTAATAAATGTCTAATTAAATATCAACAAAATGGAACACTGTTCTCCCTGTGAATCTGGCATTCATGAATATTGCATATGGGTTTTATTACTTTTGAAAACATTTTGCTGGGGAGCAACTCCAGGATGTGTGGACCACTGCCAAGATCCCACAAGCAGCAGGAGGCAGAGTAGACTAACCACAGCCAGAGGTGAGCTAGCCACAGCCAGAGGTGAGCTAACCACAGCCAGAGGTGAGTTAAACACACTTGTATGCCGCCTCGCCTCCTCACAAAGTGTTGCTGGAAATGTGTGTCTTGAAGCCAGGTGCAAATCCATCATCAATTAGGCTGGCTCTGAGGTAGAGGTTCCATAGAATGCCTTGAGGAACGGCTCAGCACAGTTTCCTAGGAAGGTTCAGGAGATCAGTGTTTCTCCCACGTGGGTCTGGTGGGCTGTGAACCCACTTGTTGGTGGAACTCTGCATCAAGAGCCTACAGCATCCTATATAACACCTGAACAAATGAGTCTGGCTGAGTGCCGATAAAACTTTATTCATAAGAACAGGCAGTGGGCCAAACCCATTCCCATGGTGGTCATTTTCTTTCCCTTGGCTTAGATCCAGAAAGCTCTAATGAACATCTACCAACCTGAACAGCAACTCAGACTCAAAGTGTATTTTTTAAAAATAATCAGGTTTTTTTTTTTATCATGAACTACGCAGATAGTATTGTGAGCTGTTCCTACATTTACACAACTGTCCAACTTGGCTGCCAGACTAAGGCACGCCATTGCCTTGCAGATAGTTACCATTCCTTCTCTGTCCATCCCCCACAGCAGAGGTGAGGTGTGGTTCATGGATTTCTTGGGGAGTCATTGTACACTAACACCCCGGTCCTTCCATGCGGCTGGATGGACAGAGTCTTGGGAAAGTGGTGAGCCAATGGGCATAGCCACCCGAGAGACAGTGCAGTGAGTAGTTCTCATTTATTATACAGAAAAGGTTGTTTATATAGAGGAAAAGCGGAGGCAGGAGCGGCAAGGGGATTGCTAAGGGCGGGGTAGTCTGTGGATGTCTCATGAATGGGTTGGCAGGGGCCAGAAACCTGTGGCTGCAGAGGAACTGTGACCTTTAAACTTTTATTGCCCAGGCTGGTTATTACAGCTGGGGTATATAAATTCAGGCCTTGAAATGCCTGAGTTTCTCAAGGTTTGTTGTGGCCTTCCAGGGGGCCTGGCATGTCTAGGATAAAAGAAGGAGTCGGCCAAAATACCTACCAGTCTCAGAGTTTCAGAGAAGCTTGAGATTATCGGGGTTTCAGGCCAGCCTCAACTTCCTTTAACCCTATATCCTCCATGCCTCTTAGCAGGATCCCACAGTGAGGGAGCAGCTGTGCATGAACGACCATGATCTCCTTGAAGTAAACATTTGCACATGTTCTTCCAAAGGAAGGAGGAAGCTTTAACTCTGAGCTAGGAGATTATTCATGGGATGATATTTGCTAGTACTATTTAATATAATACTTCCCTTTTCTCTGAGGTGCTGGGGATTGACAGGGGCTTTGCTCACACTAGCCATCAACAGACTCACTGACTCAAGACCTAAGGTCACTCACGTAGGCTGGAGGACACTTGCAAAGACTATGCTTGATAATTATATCCTTAAATTTCAGTGCCAGGGATGGGATACCTTCCAGTGAATTATTTTCCAGGGAGGTTCCCGAGGCCCCCAAAACATTGCAGGCCCATTGCCAAGGCTCTTGGTTGCCCACCAGAATGAGACGGTAAGACCCTGTTGCTGAAGACCACACATGCTTGGGCTGCAGGTCACTGAGGAATCAAGCTGGAGCTGAGCTGGAAAACTCCTCCCTGGTAAACAGCTGACAGAAAAAACTATGCTGCATGTAGCCCTATGGGAGAGAGAAGTCATCAACGGTGGTGAACAGCAGTGGACCTTGTAAGCCTTAAGACTGGCCAGCCAAGCCAAATGTGCCAACTGGGGCAATAGTGGCACATCTATTGTAGGGGAACCAACTGCTCTCTAATTGGACTGGAGGCCCGCTCCACGGGAGGGAATTCTTGCCTGGTACTGAAAAAAGCATATGGAGGGGAAGTCATGAGCCCAAAGGGAGTAATGCCTGCTGTTGTTTGGCTAAATGCATATATTATGCCCACCAAATGGGCTTATAAGCACTTTTTTAAAAAATGTTCATACCCATATAATAATGCTACTCTCAATTATGGCTGGAGAAACTTCTCTTTTCAGATGGTGGTGACCACTGAGATAACTCAAAAGACACCATAGAGCTGAGAAGAAGTGACAGTGGAGTGTTCAGCACTGAGACATCTCTGTCACACTTCCCGAGGCTCAGGGTCTATTGTGGAAGAGGTTGTGGAAAGATTGTAAGAGCCAAAGGAAGGGGAGGACCACTTACAACGCAAACTTCCAGACACAAAATGGCCTTGATATTCATGACTTCACAGTGCCTGATAAAACCTACACATAATGAGAGGAAAAGATGATGACACTGAAACAAAACAGAGACTAATTGAGAGGGGGAGGAGATATGGGGGAGGATGGGGAGAGAATTACAATGGTTTGTCTATAATTATGAAAGCTATCTATAAAAAGTTAAAAAATGGTTATAGTACCTTTAGCTAGGCGATGTATTTATTAAAGTGTTCTGGGCATTTTTGCAAGTATGGGGACAGAACCTAGTGCTTTTCCATGCCGGGCAAATGCTCTACCACTGAGTTATATCCACACCCTCTTTTTACTTTTCATTTTAAGGTTGGCCTTAAACTTTCAGTCCTCCTGCCTCGGCCACTCAAGTAAGCCTGTACCACCAGGCATGGCTTCGGGAAGCATTTTAACCTTTATTTAGTCAGTCTTGTATCAGTTATACTGACAAAAGGCCATGTGTCCCCATGTATAAGTTTCATAAATTAACCATCTTGCCCTTCCCCGCCACACATTCACAATTTATGCTAACAATAAATGGACAAGAAAAAAAGTCTCATTTAACCTAAAATCTAATCAGAACTACTCAAAGTTCTCTGCATTTTTTACCCCCATGATTCCTACAAATTACAGTATTCTGTTGATATACTCTTAAGTTCTCTCAAGAGAGAAGTTACATAGCTAATTGAAATGTGGAAAGGGACTGATAGTCATCTTTTTATTTCTCTTTATTTGTTTATTTGAGAAAGAATGAATATGGGCACACTAGGGCCTCCTCCCACTACAAATAACTCCAGATGCATGCACCACTTTTCACCTGTCTTTAGGTGGATATTAAGGAATCAAACCCTGGCCAGCAGGCTTTGCAAGCAAGCGTCGTTAGCCGCTGAACCACATGCTTTGGCGCAGATGGATGTTCAAGAACATCAAGGGATTAATTAAGATCAGCAGTTGGTTTTCATCCAATAAGAAGGAGGTGATTAAAAATAAAGAATGACATGGGGGTGGGTAGGGACTGTTGCCTATCACGAATTCCAGTCACATGTGTTTCTAGGAAGGAACTCCTGATGCACAGCTCGTTGCTTCTGGTGGAGTTGGTTTGAGGCTCCAGCAGTCCAGCTCGGAGAACAGCTCCTGTTCTGAGAAGGTCAGAGAGCTGAGGGTCTCAGCACCTTCACATTCTCCCTCATCACTGTAGACCCGAGGCAGGGGGTCAGTGTCACCATCCCACACATCCACATGATGGAGCTTCTGGGAGGGGGGAAAGCGGAGAAAGAGAAGGTTTATTACAAGCTCTGTTGCGGTCAGCTTTCTAGTTGCTGCGCAGAAAGAACCCAAGCAAAAGCGGCTTGTGGAGGAATGGGTTTATTTGGCTTATGGACTCAAGGGGAGACTCCATCCTGGCAGGGAAGACGATGGCATGAGCAGAGGGCTGGACATCACCTCTGCCACAGCACTGCAAACAGCAGCAGGAAGGTGTGCCAAATACTGGCAAGGGGAATCTGGCTTATAACCCCATAAGCCCATCCCCAACAACACAGCTCTAATGAGGTTCTAATTCCCGAATTGCCATCAGTGGAGGATCGATCTATCAGAACACATTCGTTTGTGGGGGACACCTGGATCAAACTATGATAAGCTCCTAGACAGCAGGCCTTTTCTCTAGAATGGATTTGAAGAAAGGCCCTGCATTGCTGCATATGCAGACCTCAGATGGCAGCCAAGTCGAGGCGAGCACCACCTTTATGGTGTCTCACTAATTCCTGAGAGAGGGCTGTGACAATCACTATGCCGGCCATTCTGGGTGGTGTAATAGGAGACCCTTATGAGGACTTCCCATCCCTTCTTGTCACCTTGTGAACTCACTCCTTGGGGTGCACCCCTTGTTCTCCATGTCCCCCCACCTATGATTCACCTGGATTTCACGTGGGCAACTGCCCCCTCTTTCCTGCATCTTTACAATGTCTCCTGCCCTGGCCTCCTGCCTGACCCACAGATGTCCTTCCACTCTGTTCATCCTTTACCGTACCCAAGGAAAAGGTGGTCCCACTCACTGTGGTCCCTTAAGCACCCCACTCTCTCCTCCTAGAGCCGCTGCTCTCTGGCTTCCCAGGTAGATGCTTCACCACCCCTAACTTCGTTACCCTCTGGTCTGTCATTTTTCCCACCATCATGTCCAGAGTCAGACCTCCACGGACTTTTCTGGGGCAGGTCCACAGGGACAGAGACACACACACACACCAGGCTCAACATCCTGGACTTCCTCCCTTGTTCTCCAACACTCTTCTCTTCTTCCCAAGCGCCCTGCTCCAATATCCTCCAGAGCAGCCTGCACACTTACTCCTGATGTAGACACGCAACAGCCCAGGCCACACATTCAGCCCAACTCTCCTGGTAAATGAAGTTTTATTGGAACACAGTGAAGACACTTCCTGTGGCTTTCATGAGACAGTGGCGGGGGTGACTGACTGTTGGACCTAGGCCTGGAATCTTAAAATATTTCATGTCTGACTCTATAGGAAGTTTGCTGACCAGCCACATGGAGTGACTTTACTGTATTTATTTTTTTAGGGGTTGGGAGTTGAAGCAGGGTCTCACTCTATCCCAGGCTGACTTAGAACTTACTCTGTAGTCAAGGCTGGCTTCAAACTCACAGGGATCCTCCTACCTCAGCCTCCCCCCAAGTCGCCCCCACTGCTGGGATTAAAGACGTGCCCCACCATGCCCTGCTACATTCTTTGATTTTTGATGGTATCAGAACACATGTATGGGAGCAGATAGTTACTTTCATGTACATTTGAAACAAAGACCATCACCCTCAGGATTTCACAAATACCATTGGTTAGCTGACAGTTTAAGAAAAGGTTAATTAAATATGTCCTGGTTCATAAAATGTACCAAGTAAATGTGAGTGTGCAAGGTGTTCTTAGAGAAGTCAGGTCAAGCACTAAAGCAGCTCACCTGGCTCACGTCATGATATCCCCAATAATGGCTAAATTGTAGTTAGCATCCCACCCACATGCCCTCAGTGGCTTGTCTCTGTGCCTCCTCTGCAGTCACCAGAACAACCCTCTTTCATATTGAGCACCGAAAAGCCTTGTTTCCAACCTCCAGGATGAACAGTGGCTGAAGC
This sequence comes from Zapus hudsonius, assembly GCA_004024765.1. NCBI lineage: Eukaryota > Metazoa > Chordata > Mammalia > Rodentia > Dipodidae > Zapus > Zapus hudsonius. Next base: position 39,292 of record PVHP010005844.1, read on the forward strand.
AGAACCCGTGGATGGTGGGGGTCAGCATGTCACCTGGTCCATGTACCCTCCCATGACTCTCCCCAGTCCTCCAGCCACATGTCCCCAGGTTCCTCATAGGTAAGAGTCATGAGGCAGAAGGATGCTGGCCCTTTGTCCTTCTTGGAAGGTTCCTTCTGACCCAATTGTCACATGAGCAAGAGACAGGGAGCTTGTGGTATGGAGTTTGCTCTGACTCTTCTGCCCTGACAGCCCACTTCTCCTCACATCCCAGCCTCTCTCCAGTCCCATGCTCTCATCCACCCTTGGCAAAAATCCACAGACGTTGGCTAGGTCTCTGACCTAATTGCCCTCCCAAGGCCTCAGTCAAAGTTCTTGGCCTCCAGAGCCCCCAAGTTCCTGTCTTGATCACACCACTCAGTTCCTGAACTCTCAGCCCCAGCCTCTCATCAGCTGGCAGCCAGCTGTCCTCCAGTCCTTCTGCATCAAAGAAGGAGCCTCCTGGTCTTCCATGGCTTCCCAGCCTCTCCAGGACTTTGTTTCCTGTGCATAATTTTGGCTCAGGAGCGGGAATACTCTCCCATACATCTGCACATCAACTGGGCCTGTTATCTGAGGGCTATCGCCCACCATGTACCCAACTGGCCCAGGATGGAGGGGTGGGAGGAGAGAAGCTCTCCCAGCTGACGCGTGAGCATATAAGCCTGGCCTGGATGTTGGGAGTCCAGTCACGTCCCTTCAGCCAAGCTGAATAGATAATTCATGACAGACCTGGTGTGTGCAGAGCAAAACCGAATCAGCAGTGGGGGCTGCGCCTTAAGGATTCAACTTCAAACCCCCGAGGCTGACGGCTGAGCAGCAGGGTTCTACACCCTGATTCAGCAGTTCTGGAGCCCCGTAAGGTCAATAATTCATCACACACCACCAACTAAGTTAGAAGGCTGTGAGGGAAAGAACTTCCCTTTCCATCTGCTCTTCTTTCCTCTTTCCCTCCCTTTCTCCCTGCACCAAGCTCAGCCCTCAAGCTGGCATTATGTAAGCTGCCTGTCTTTCTGCCCGCCTGCCTGGCAGAGGGGGGGATGGGCTCCTCTTCTGGGTCAGTCTTCTCCTGCCCAGCTGGGTGGGGACCTGTGGCACAGTCCTTGTTGCTTACTTGGTACTAGCTGGGTATATGCAGTGGAAATGGACAGGCTACATGTCATTGTCACCATGCACAGCAGGGTATGGAGGGACATGACCTCATTTATGCACAGATCTACCACATACCACAGTCAGAGACCAGTGTTCAAGCCTGTCTCTGCCCCTCACAGCTCTACCACATGAATCCGCTTCTCTGTGCCTTGGTTTACAGCTCCATGTGCCTCCAGGAGCTGCTGGGATTAATGGATGGTTCATGTGTTCCTTCTTCAGTGACTTTTTGCCTGGGATAGAAGGTGTTCCCCAAACAATTCACATATTCAAATCAGAGGTGGAGCATTTGGGGGAGTTCTGGGATCGTGTCAACTCTACTTCACTGGTTGGCAAACCCATTAATGGGTTCAAAACTCGAAGAGACTATTGGGAAGTGGTGGGATTGTGGAAAGTGCGGCCTGGTTGGAGGAATTATAGCAGATCCGTGTTTCTGAAAGGAATATCTTGCCCTGGACAGTCCTGTTGCTCTGGACTGCTTCCTGGTGGCAATGAGCTGAGCACCTTTGCTCAGCTGTATGTAGGAGTCTCTATGATGCTCCTTCTCACCACAGACGCAAGGCAACAGAACCAGCCACACACGGACTGAAACCTCTGAAACCGTGAGATAAAACAATAAAACTTTCCTCCAGTGGCTCATTTCTGGCATGTGTTTTGTCACAGCTGTGAAAAACTGGCACGCAGTGTAGACACAGGAGCTGACGCTGGGGACCCCAGGCATTGGCTCTGGGCATGGTTTTGGTTCAGGAGCAGGAAATGTAAGTGTGTTAGGTGTTCTTGGGGAAGTCAGGTCAAGCACTAAAGCAGCTCACCTGGCTCATGTCATGAAATCCCTAATAATGGCTGAGTTGTCCTCAGTATCCCACCCACATGCCCTCAGACAAGCGGCCTGTCTCTGTGTCTCCTCTGCAGTCACTGCACCAGAGGCTTCAGGGACTTAACTAGACCAACCCTCTTTCATGTTGAGTACCAAAGGGCCTTGTTTCCAGGCTGTGGGATGAACAGTGGCTGAGCAGAACCCATGTTCAGATTCTAACACAATCTGAACTCACTCCCTTGGGCCATGGTTCCCTGTAACTGTCTCATCTCCACTATGATGAGAAGGAGAGGGGATGCCCAGGTGTGTGGTAAGGTTTCACAAGACAGAGGGCCCACAATCAGAGACTCCAGTGTGCACTCAGGACAACTCATGCAAGGTCTATAGTGTTGGGGGCTGAGAGCAGTGCATCTGAAAAAGACCCCCCAATGGTCCAACACTTAGAGTCCTACTGATTGTTTGAAGCCCAAGTCTATGACATTACATGGCTGTGACCAAGGCCACATCACCTCATCGTTTTGCCCCTGGACTTCCCAATTTTATGAAAGGAATAGGATCATACCTCCCTATGTGAGCACTTAGAGCTAGAGTTGGTACTGTCCGGAACAGCCTGGAAGTATTATGTCCATGTTAGCCAAGTCAAGTAAGCCTCACAGTCTTCCCATGAAGACACATTCTTTGTGCTTATTATTCACAGACTGAGTCCCAGCTGGCCATAGGCTCAGAGCCCATGGATGCGACATCTTGGTGTATACTTGCCCACGGAGGAGCCATCCTTTCTTCCTCGTGGAGGTGATCTCCTTGCCCATGTAGGAAGAGGTATTCTGGATCACAGAGGAGTCATCCCTGGCCATGAAGGAGGAGGCACCCATCGCTCTGTAGGAGTCACCCCCGCCCATGAAGGAGGCACCCATTTCCATGTACAAGGCATCCGGAGCCTCCATAAAATGAGTTTGTAATACACTTCCACTTTCATCCCACCTGGTTCACCAACTCCCAAGGGCTTTCTAATCTTCCCAAGAGAGAGAGGGTGGCCATGTGGAGGGGATTTCCTCCAGAACACAAGTATCATCTGAGCTTTGCCCAGTGGTCCCCATCAGCAGTCAAACCAAGTTTCCCGGATGTCACGGTAGAAGAGCCATTGTTCTGCTTAGGTCGTGTTTCCTGGAGAGTCCTGAAGGGACTCCCATGACAGGGCTTGCCACAGGCTGAATGGCACGGATTGGCTCTAAGCTGGCATACTGTCCTACCCCAGTGTTGGAGGAGCTGGATTTACATGAGGACATGATGTGGCATCCTATGATGGGACTAGCACCCAGAGGGCATGGTTTGTTCCTATCCCTGTCACATGAGCCCACAGAGAGAAGATGGTCATCTACAAACCAGGAGGACAGACCTCAGCAGACTCAACCGCACTACCACCTCAATCTCAGACTTCAGACTCCTGAAGTGTGAAGAGAACATGGTCTTTGTTTAAGCCACACATTTTGTAAGCATTTTTCAGAGCAGCCTATGTTGACCAAGAAGGAAGCCTGCCCAAGTCAAGCCTGGGGCAGTAGAAGGAGCAGTCTGCACATGGATGGGGCAAGGGGATCCCTACCTGACGCCACGTCTCCACCATCCTTTCTTCCATCAGTTGCAGGAGGTGTCTGGGCCATGTGGAATCCAGGTAGATCTGCAAAGGGGACATCACTGTCCTAACCTCAGCATGGCTTCATGTATCAGTGCTCCCCATACCCACACAGACCCAACACAGCAGGCTCTCCTGGAGATGAAGTCAGGTCAAGGTCAAGGTCAAGGTCAAAGGCTTGCATTCCCTCCCTTCTGCATTCTGGGCGATAGGAGGCCCTGTTCCGTGCCTGGGCTGGAACACACTCCAGGAAGAAGGAATCTAGAACACATTAAGGGCTCTTCCACAGACCACATTCCACCAGAGCCTCATCCCTGTCAGTCTTGCTTCTCTCCCTCTAAGCCTTTCTGAGGGCCAGCCAGGTCATGCTCTGGGGTGGGCACACTGGCATTCACCTGTGTTGATGGATCTGGCCTCTGTGTATGTGCCACATAACATGGCCATCTGGGAGCCCAAAGTTTCCCCTGCTGAGTCACACATCATGTCCTATTGTCCAGAGGTCAGCTGTTTCTCAGGGCCCAGCATTCAGGCGTGTCTCTGCAAGGTCAGAGCACCCAAGAGTGACAGGATGAGCAAGGGAAGGGACCAGAGGGGTCCTCTTAGGACAAGAGGTGACGTGAAGTGGAGGCATTGCAGAGCAGTGGGCCGAGGAGATTTCCAGGGGGGAGGAAGCAAATGCCTTGAGCTAGGAGGAAGTTCAGGCAGGTACTCAATTGGCTGGAAGAGAAGTTAGCCAGTGGCTTTGACGAGGCAGAGGGACTGGGGCAGAGGCCAGAAAATAGGGGTGTCACACGACCTTAGGCTGTGGACTTGTCCGGATCTGACAACAAGTGTCTGGGGACTTGTTCACTGGAGCATGAAGCAACTGGTTTATGTCTGTAGAATGCTGGGGGAGGGGACACCTTTATGACTGAGTGGATTTCTGACCATCCTGGGTTTAGGGATGCTTACTGGATTCCAGAAGACATACCAGAAAAAAAAATGATAAAATCTGGGCCAGTTTTATAGGTCTACGAGGATAGATGAAGAATGTAGAATATGCATGCACACTTTATATATATATATATATATATATATATATGTATATATATATGCACAAATACATAAACACATCTGTCTCAAAGTATATACATAAACACACACACATGTGATATCCTCCAGGAGATTCAGATGTTCGCTATATTTTATACACCTCTTCTCTTTCAAATTGCCAATTTTCAGGGTAATGAACAAGGTACTCTTTTAAGGATATATATGTGTATGTATGTATGTATGTATGTATGTATGTATGTATGTATATCTGCACTTACAGGAGTAGAAGTTTTGTTTTTTACTCTTCTTGGCTCGAAGAACATGCCACAACCCTTAAATTGAAAAAGAATGATGTTTTGTTGGTTTCATGTAAATTAGACACAGAGACAAATGCACAATGAGAAATTCTCACAACTCCATTGCTTTTCACCTGCGTACTAAAGATATAGTTCCATCAAGAGCAGTGCAGGCGTTCACAGCAGAAATACATGCCCAGGGGTCACAGTTAGTGTACAGTGATGGGGTGCAACAATAGCGGTCTCTGTCTGAGGTTCATCAACACCCAGTAAGACATCCTTTGTGCCGTGGCCATGACCTCTCCACACGTGAATGACGCCTACCCACCCCTAGGACTCAGGACTGGCCGTGTATTAGGAAGGTTCCCATGTAAGAGGAAAATGCGGGGCTTTTGCTCAAAAATTAAAGATGGCAAGATGGTGGCAACTTGGAGTGAAGCACACTCTGTGCCTCTGAGCACTGGCACCTGCTCCTTCACACAGGTCTGTGCCCATTAAGCTGGTCATGCCAGGACTACAGGGACATGCCTTCAATGCATTGTGGATTCGTGGCATCATCGCTGTGCAAGAATAGCACCTTTGCAACTTTGCTCAAACGCAGCCTGAGCATCAACAAGAAGCTGCAGGAATTGTGGGCTCTGTTTCGCAGCTTTCCTCACGTAAATTAGACATGCAGTCATGGCTCTCGTGACCTCGAGTACTTCTCAGCTACATGTCAGAAAAGTATACTTTTGTCAAAATAGTAGCTCATTAAACCAGTGAGGCCCACATGAGATCTGTAGCTCAGACCCACTCTGATGAAGCTGCTTAGAAACCAGCTTCCAGGCTTTGATGAGCGAGTGGTCACGTGACACACTCTTCTAGGACCTGGGCAGTTCTTTAGGGAACCTTCCCTGCCATTTCTGAAGCTTTTTGTGGACCTAAAATTGTTTAAGAACAATCAATTTGCACAGAGTAGCAGACTCTGTTCAAGGGGTAAAAGCAGATCCAGTGTGGCACAGAAGTCAGAGGCTCTGTTTTGCAAGAGGTGTGGGATCAGTAGACATAAATTTGACCAGGGCCAAAGTTCTGTCCTCCTAACTTTAGAGAGGGTTTTGGTGCCTTAGATGGGTACAATAAAATATATCTGTTTGTGGATGCCATATCTGATCAGGATGACAAAACAACTCTTAACAGACACAACGAAATAAAAAATATCTCCTTACATAGATAAAAGGTTGACCACACCAACCTTACAAAGGAAGCCCCATTGTTCAGCTTTCCACTGACTGTGTGTTCATTCTAGCAGCATCATGAAATCTTCTAGAAGGGCCCTCTCAAGGGAACTAACTGTCAGTCACTGGTGTGATGACTGTAGCAGAGAGCAGCCACCTGTAACTCACCGGAGGCCCCAGAGCAGAGGGCGCTTGGTCCAGTGAGCTCACTGTCCATGGTAGCATCTCATTGAGACCCTAGGGAGAAATGATAGCTTACTCCAAGATCATCATTTCTGTCTAGCAGCCTGTGTGGTCCTTTACACCTCTCCCTGCTCAGACCCTCAGAGGCAGCAACAAAGAAAGGGAACGGAGAGATGGAGAGGGGCTGGGAATCTCAGAGGAGCTGAGCACCTGCTGGGAGTGGACACTCAGGTCCCCAGCTGCCACAGCTATGGAGTGAATGAACCCATCGTAGAAAACCAGGAGAGGATGCTAGCCAGTGGAATAGTTTAGATTTGGGACTACTAGGGCTTCTAGGCAGTTTGGGGGTTAGATTTCTGTCATTTAATTTTAGCTCTTCATAATAAAGTAAAATGTCAAAGAAACTGAAGCTGGCAATGGGTGGTGAGGATGGTTTGATTATGTACGATCGTCCTATTTCCCAGCAGATCTGCAGATACCAGGTTACTGTTAAGTACTAAGTGGTTACTTGACTTTGGTGATGTGTGTGAAGAGCAGCTGACTTAACTATCATCACAGAGGTGCCTACTAACAAGACATGTGGGAGGGAACCCAGAGACAACAAAAACCGGAAGCCAAAAGGCCTCAGCTTTCCCTGCTTTAAAGTGGAAAGTGACAAGCTCCTTCCTCCCCTGTGCAGTTCTAATACAAATGCAGTGGGACACCATATGCACCATGCACTTCTCAGGGGCGCTCAGTATGTCACAACTAGTAGCCTGGCCTCTAGAAATATCCCGGCTAGTTAAGGAGGAAGGAGAGAGAGAAAACCACACCAACCTACAAGACATGGTTGTAGGTCTGTAAACACAGCATCCCTCCTCTAGGAGCGAGGTTGAGTGAGGGATCCAGTGAGGCCATAATTTCACTCCTGAAACTTCCAGAACTAAAATAGCTACTGCTTAGAGAAAGGAGGACCCAGCCATTTTGGGAACCAATTTAAATTACATCGGATTACATGGTGACAAAATTATGTCTTTTCTAGTTCCTTTCCACATCCTGTGACATCTAGGAGAAAGTGCCCCTCTGGCACTGGCACGGCTTTGTCCTCTGTCCCTTTTCATAAGAGAGGCCTCCAGCCTTCGGCAGGTGACATGATCGACCTAGAATTGCTGCGACTAGTTCCACACTTACCTGCTTTTAATGCAAGCAAAGCTGATGTTTCCTCAAGAACTAAAATATACAGTTTCCTGTTTGAAGCAGATGTACTTTGTGTAGGTGACACAATCCAAGTGAGTAAGTTACACGTGGCAGAACAGGTTGTGAAGGTGGGGCAGGTAGGCTGAAATTCTGAAGCCTGAGGTCACTGGCCAGGTCACAGAGAAGGGGGCCTGCCACTCCCAGGCCACGGTATGTGCTACCGAGTAATGTAGGCAGCGCTGAGGTAGGCTGGATTTAGGAATGGCCTCATTGCAGGTTGATTGGAGTTGCTGCCAGAAAGTTCTCTGACATGAAGCCCCCAAAGAAGGCATTTCCCCATATAGAACCAAGATGCAAATAAGCAGTGTGTTACCTTTGCATCCAGCTTGGCGCTGGCTGTGGCTGTGTTGAGGGACTGAGCAGGTATCTGATTTCCCCGAGCTGGCGGTGTCTGTGGAACCCAAGGAAAAAAATATATGAGACTGGGATTACAGTCATTTAGTCAGCAAGCAAGTAACACATTTCCCATAAAAATAAAAGCAAAACCCCTGCTAAAACATTCAAGACAGTGAAGACACTTATCCTATACAGCTACATGGATTATCTGTGGAGGAATTTTTTTTCTTTGTCTTTTGTAGTGGTTGGCTAGAAAGATGACTTCCCTGTTCTTTGGAGTTTCATGCACTGTGACAGCAACAGATTTGCTTTGGGAAGCCCCAGATCTCAAGCTAGTCCTCTCCTGAGTCTCTGGCAGTGGCTTTTGGGGTCTCACTGTTGTACAGTACTCGGTGTGATGGCCATTCTTGTCAGGAAACAGTCCCCAGGGAGACTCCAGTATTGATGGATATGAGGTTTCTGCTGGCAAAGGAATCACCAGCCTTCCAGTGGTTGGGAAAGGTATCCATGTCGCACCAAAGGTCATCTCAGCAACAGAATGTGACAATGTGTATGGGGTTATCTTGGATGGACTCTTCCCCAGAGCACAGAATGAATCTGGTGGCAAGGAAGGTGCAGGCTGCCATGATAATATAAGATGGAAAGGCAGGTGTGTACATCTTGAGATGGCCTTGTGTGGTAGTTTGAATGGATGTCCCCAATACATTTAGGAGTTTTATTAAAAACTTGTCTCCAGCCTCCTGGGTGATGTCCCTGTGGGTGGATCCTAGGGTCCAGCCCTAAGGTGTGACTAGGAGCAGATCTGGAATACCAGCTATAGATCTGCAGAGAGCAGTCTGAGCTCCGCCTGGACTCCCTGCTGTTTGGCTGCTGAGTGTGTTTGCTTTTGGAGGTGCTGGTGGTGGTTTTTCTCTCTACATGGATCTGTAAGCTTCAAATTAATCCCATTTCTCCTATAAACTATGCCTGGTTTGGAGGTTCATCCCAGCAGTGTGGAGATGACTAGGACAGAAATTGGTACAAGAAATGGGGTTATATTGCTGTGATAAAAATCTGACCATGTGGATTTTGGTCTTTTGGCATTTGTGTGCTTGAGGAAGAATGAGAGAGATCTTGGTACTTACAACTAAAGACACCTTCTAGAATGGTAAGCCAAGTTTTATGGATTATTTTGATGAGAGTTTGAAAGCAGTAAACACAGAAGAATTTGTATTTGGAGGCTTGGCTTATGAATGTTCAAAGGGGAAGGAAAGCCCATAGAGAGCTTTGTTGGAACTATGGTACTAGCATAAGGGCTTTCTACATTCGCTGCCCATGCCCAGGGAGTTTGATCAAAATTTAATTTGTAATGGACTGGTGTGCTTGGCTAAAGATATAGAACTAAAAAATTTTAAGATTTAAGTTGGAAAAATTCAAACATAAAATTGACAGGCACAGAAACTGGTTTTAGGTTATAGAGGCTGCTGTTGTCAAATACATTAGCAATCTGAGAGAAGATGACTCAACCACTTTACAATGAAACAACAGAAAGGATGCCTGAGGTGATTGCACCCAGGAAAGACTGAATAGTAGAAATGAACTTTTTTTTGCTCTTCAAGGTCATGATTTATTTTGCTCCTAAATTAATAACACGGCTATGTTCTATAACCAGGTGTTGGTTTCAGAAGCACAAAAAATGCATGAAGTAGGTCATGAAATGCACATGGTTCTAAAAGCTGCTGCTGAGATATGGAACAGGGTGTAAAGTCCCTGATAGTCCAGTGAAACCACTGAAAGATGGACAGTTGTTTGCAATGGAGAACCAAAGATGTTTTGGATATACCAGGACTGTGCAAAGGCTAACTGCCATGGAGTTATGGGTTAGGGTTAGGGTTAAGGTTAGGGTTAGGGTTAGTGCTATTGGCTAGAGATGAAAGTTTTCCCCAGCTACTCAGCCAAATTGGAGGGATGAAATTGGAAAATCTGGAGACTGATAGTCACTGGTTATGATTTTAAACTTGAACTGGAAATGTTTGCTATTTTTCTAATGGTTGCTGAGTTTGCATTGGTTCAGTGTCTACTTTTTGTGCATTATAACAGTTAAAAATATTTACTCTGTGCTATCGTATGTTAAAAGCATGTAACTTGTTTTGATTTCAGGGAACTCATATTTTGACAATCTTAAATCTCAGATGAGACTTGGGGCTTTGGGACAATCTTAAGTTAGTAAAGATGGTGGGAACTTTGAATTTGGACTGAACATAATACACAATGTGAGATGGTTATGAATCTATTGGGGGCCAGGGGCAAAGTATGGTAGTTTGAATGGATGCCCCCCACAATAGATTCAGAAGTTTTAGTAAAAGCTTGTCTCCAGCCTCCTGGCTGGAGGAGTTATCATGTGGTGCATCTTAGGTCCAGCCCTAAGGTGTTACTGGGGGCAGAACTGGAATTCCAGCCTAAGGTATGCAGAAAGCAGTCTGAGTTCTACCTAGAGTTCCCTGCTGTTTGGCTGCCTGCGTGTGCTTTCTTTTGGATGTGCTGGTGGTGGCTTTTCTCTCTACGTGGATCTGTAATCTTCAAATAAATCCCGTTTCTCCTACAAATTGTGCCTGGTTTGGAGGTTCATCCCAGAAGTGTGGAGGTGACTAGGACACCTTGTGTACCAATGGTAACAGATATGTGATTATCAATCACTGCTAATGATACTAATATTAGCTGTCACCATTCACTACAAGCCTGTCAGTGCCCCGTTCTATGCTGAGGACTTTACATGTGTCATTTGATTAAATCATCTGGTAAACTGAGAGGGAGAAATAATGTTATTAACCGCACCTAAGAGATGAAAGCCAAGGGCTATATCACCAGATATGTCACAGACAAGGAATTTAAATCCAAGATTGCTGGAATTCAGTTTTCAGGGCACCAAAGGCACCATGGCAGGAAGTGACATGTCCCAAGCTGTGAGAGGTCCAAGAAGACAGAAGCTCCTTGTCTGGGTGAGGCTCTCCATTCTTCTGCAATAGGCTTGGCCAGAACTATCTTGTCATCAGTACCCCACTCCAGATCTCCACTCCACCATGGCCATGGACCCTCCCACCCATCCTGCTCCTGGAGCTGTAACCTCTTTTAAGGACGATCATGATGCCACCATCCAGAAAGGCACCCAGGACATCTTCACTCATCTTCCATCCCTCTGCCAGCGCAGGACAACTCTCCTGAAGTGGTTCTTCCAAGAGACAGAGACCTTAGCCATGAGTCCCATCCACAGCCTCTCTGCATTAGGGGAGGGGGAAGGCTTCTGAGAAAGCCAAGCAGCCCCCAGGAGATGCCATGCCAGGTGCAGAGAAGCTAACAGCGGAGACAAAGTTACTAACTTTGTCAACCATCCAGTGGCAAACTGATTACCTGAGAGGGTCTATGAGAAGTGTGTACACATTAACTGCCTGTGGTAACCATCTGGACCAAGAGAACATGTCCGTCCACCAGAACTGTGAGCAGCGCTTACCTTCTCCACAGCACTAAGAAGCCAGCTCAGACTTATTCTCTAGAAACGATGGCAAATTTCCACCCAGAGAGCTCTACACAGCAACCATTATTTTCTCTGAGCAGTTTCTCAGTCAGCACTTTGGATCCTGGGCCAGAGGATTCTGTGTTGTGAGATGTCCAGCTGCAGTCCTGCCCTCAACCCACTTGAAACCTCCTCTATGACCATCAAAACTATCTCCATTATCACCAAGTAGCCCTAAGGGGCTCAACTGCCCATGGGTGAGAACCGCTGGTATAAAACTTAAATCCATTTCGTTGTACTGGACCATTTCTATAGAAACATTTTCCTACTTGCTGCTGCAACATGAAACTGTATATGCACGCGTTATTGACACTACCTGGGCAGAAATGGCTTTGCTCTCATGGCTATACACCATCAGGGTCTGATGGCCACTGTCACTTGGGATGGAGCTTCTGTCCCGCTTGAGTCCAAACTCAAAGTAGCATCGCATCAGGGAAAGTAGAGTAACTGTGACAAAAGAAAGGTGATAGGTGACAGCTGGTCCCAGAGGCTTCAAGGGGACCAGGCTCTCTTCACCTGCACGAAACCCTGGGCTGGACAGAGCAAGTTACATCTGAACTTTCTTGGTCTGTCACTGCAGGCTATAACATTTGGGGCACAAGGAGATGTCAGCTCTTTTGTTGAATTAATATTATATTAATATTAATTAGCAAGAATATTAACATTCTATTCTTTCATAAAAACTAGTTTCATTATTAGCCTTTGTCAACCCCAGGAGTTTAACATCTATACAATGCTGTGCCTATGGTTATGACAGACACTCAGCCACCCCTGGACATGAATCTCTGTGGGTTCCACTGCCCATGGTTGTGACAGACACTTGGCCACCCTTGGACATGAATCACCATGATCCATGGTGGGTTCCATGGTTTCCATCACTGTCCATGAGTGAAAGCTACTTTTTCCAAAAGAGAACTTTCCCCTCAGCAAAGATATCCCATCACTCCTGCCATCACTCCCTCCCATCTCTACAGACTTTGTTCTTATAGTCTACAGCCTGGGAGAAGAGCTGTGTTCCCAGGAAACGTCCCTCCCATCACCTCACACAGACAGGACTGACCTGCCAGAATCACAAAGGCTGCACAGACGGGGGACAGGACCCACCACAGGAGCCCTGTTTCTATGTGCTCCTCACACTTGAACCCGCTGGGACAGGAGCAGATCCTCACGTGGACCGTCTGCTTCTGGGAGAAGCCCTGTCTGTCTCCGATGAAGAGAGGCACCAAGTAATTCCCAGGCAGGAGGCTTCTTAGCATTAGGAGTTCAGCAGAGCGACCTGTGGAGGGTGGGAGACTCATGAAAGTGTCCATTCGCTCCACACACTCCGTGCTGCCCTCTCTGCACCAAGGCTGCACTCTGTGAAAGCCTCCTGCATCACTAGAGGGGTGGTCCAGACCACTCTCACTCGGATCCCGAACCCAGTCAGGTCTTCCCAAGACCACACTCAGGATGAGCTGTAGAGGAACTCAGCTGCAGGACTGATGTGACCATCACCATCATGAAGTAGAGACACTGTGACCCATGAAGACCTTGAAACTCAGTCATGATAGCCAGGTCGATGGTAATGGCAATGAGGCTGTAACCTTTCCTTTTGGAAGGAGAGAGAGGAGAACAGACTCTCACCTGAGATCCCAGCCACACAATTCTCCTGTTCCAGTCACATGTGGTCTTGGTGGGGTGGAAGGTTGACTTGGGATTGGGACTTGTCAGGGTGTTACAACACATGAACTTGCAAGAATACTCTGCGTGCTGTTACACGACCAACAGCACAAACTCCCAGACGAAAGTCAAGTAGAGAAGAACACAGGACAAAGTCCCATTATCTTCTTCCCATGAGAGGACAGCTATGATTGACAGCACAGGTGTGCCACCAGCCAAGGAAGCTCACCCCAAGCCCTATGTCCAGAGTCCCTTGGGACTTGTTCAGTGAGCCTGTCCAGCCTACTGCATCTCTTCCAGGGTCACTTGATACCATGTGACCCAAAGTTCTTACCCTAAATCACATTATTCCTATCTGGCTTAGCCCAAGACTCCCAGGTAGACAGACACTTTTATTGGACATGATCTTTGGAACCTGCAGACTCCCAGCCCCTAGGCCTCCAGGGCACAGAGAAGACCTCTTCTGGAACAAGGTAAAAGACTTCACTTCTCAATGAGGGTGTGTGTGGCCACTGTAAACAGGAGGAGAGCTTTCCCCAAACAACGCCTGCCTTCTACAGACCATGGACAATGGAGATGCCCACTGGGGTTGTTCTCCAATGTGCTCAGCCTCTGCTCCTCCTGTGGCTGCAGCGCCCAGACTTCCTTTCAGGAGTCAACACACCCTGGATTGTTAGCTAAGGTGCTGATCCCAACAGGGTCCGGATGTCAGGTCAGCTCAGCCAGTTGATATCTGCCCCTCCTGACTCCCACCATGGTGATTAGTTCAGGGATGAGCTCAGGCCAGCCAATCCAATCCATATCTGTCCTTCCAACTCCCAGCAGAGTGATGGGTGGGGCCAGTGTCTCTCCATTCTCTGACAATACCTAATGCCAGGTGCAAAGACAACCAACAGTCACTCCAGAAAGGAAGACCACCTAAAGACCTAAGAAGGAAGGCTCCTGAGAAAGACAGAGAAGGTGTGTGGCTGGCTGAGGAGCTTCTGGGACCAGGACCTGGTTAGCTGGCCTTATGAATGTCATAGTCACTATGGTTGTGCTTTTGTCTTGTTTTGGTTTTTGTTTGTTTTTGACCTATGTTGTTCTGGGTTGGGATTGTCAACCCCAAAACCTTATTCCTGACCTCTACAGACCTTCGCCCTGCCTTGTCCTCAGCGTCCATGTGTCTTCTGCATCTCCCCAGGTGGTGTCCAGGTCAAATGTGAAGGGGTCTGCGTAGGGCTCCAGGTCTGCATCCTCTGCCTCTAAGAGCAGAGGCTGGCTCCCAGCCGACTCACAGACCTCCAGGTATCGAGAGTGGGATCGGAGGGCTGGCGCGTTGTCATTAATGTCAGACAGGAACAGCAGGAGGGTTCCTGTGCCAGTCAGCGGCGGGTAGCCTTGGAAAAGCAGAGAATTCCAGTGTCATGGAGGAGATTATAAAATTAAAGGAGAGAATGAAATGTACTTGTGAAACTTGCCATGTCTTACCAGGAAGAAATACCCTTCCTTTGCTGGGCTTTGAAAAGCAATCTAATGTTCTGCCCGCCCCATCTTCCTGGCTTTTGCCAAATCTCTGACCACCTGTCTTTGCCACATGAAGCTCTAAGTTACAGCAAAGAACACCTGTGACTCTTCCTCCCTCCCTTGCCTACCACTGTTTTCACTTGCAAGATTCGTGTGTGAACAGAGACATGGGAGGTCAGGCTTGAAGCTGATCAGGCCTGAAGTTCAAAGAGAAGGAAGGAAAAGTCTGCAAATCCTTCAAATTCATGTCATGGGACAAGAACGTGTCCCCAGAGAAGGAGCTTTTTGCCCATCACCCTACTGAAAACCTCTGAGACGACGCTTCCCCTGGGAAGATGGGGAATGCTTTGCTGTGAGGTCAATGGTCCTTGTCCCATTTTCCTGGACTTGAATAAAACTCAGCTTGTTCCCAGAGAGATGGAGGGAGGGCCTGCTGGTTGCAGGAACACCAGGAGAGGTTGTGCACACATTAAAGGAACAGTCTTTGCGCACAGGACCCCATTCATGAAATGCTCAACCTGCCAAGGACAAACCTGCCTGCTGAAAGACTAGAGCCAGGAGCCTCACAGGCTGGCACTTCATGTGTTTGTTATTGTTATTTTGTTTATATGAAAATTTAAACTATCCGGGAAAAGTCACAAAACATTTGTCCTCTCACACCAACTGTAAATTTGTATGTGGAAATGTTAAATAAATTAACCTCTCAATCATGCCACAGTGTTAAAGAGGGCTTGGGAGGGAGATGGGAATGAGTCTAGAGGGGTAGCATGTGGTACTCTCTAGGGAAGGAAATGTCCTGTTCGGTGCTGGAACCCTGCTGGTGCCATGCTAGTTGTGAAAGTTGTGAAAGGTGTTGTGTTATACTGGGAAAGCTGGGCAAAAGGTGCTGGGATTTACTGGATTGTTTCCTAAAAACACATCTGAATCTGCTAGGTAGCTGGCCCAATATCAGCAAGCTTGAAGGTCGTGGGGATGGACCCTTCCCTCATCATAAGACTGGACAGCAGAGTGGTATCTGAACTGAATCTCCAGCCCGTGGGAGGCAAGACATTCCGACCTGCCAGGAAGTCATGAATTACTATTTAGCCAGAAGCTTCCCAGTAAAGAACAAAGACAGACTATTGTCCCCTCCCTTAAGAATTAATCCGAATGGGCCTGTCAATCACCTCAGTGGGAAAATATGCTTCAGAAAAGCTTTAGAAATTATGTAAAGTTTACCTAAACATTTATGTTAGCACATGGTTAGCACTTTGCACGTAGCAATGACTCTGGCCATTGGTGACTCTCACCCTGTGAGAGTCTTTCCTCCACATGGATCCCTGTGGCCATTGGTCACTCTCACCCCACTTGACTCTGCGACCAACTTGTCTGTTTTCTTCTAAGCTCTATGAGTCCCCGGATTCTTTTGATGGAGATCACAAAGACTGAAGAGTGAGGGAGACGCAGAGCACGACCCTAGGGGCAAGTTTATGACTATAAATAATTTTCTTCTAACTTAATATAAATGGCAGGGCTGGGGAAATGGCTCAGCAGTTAAATGAGCTTGCTTTCAAAGCCTCCTGGCCCCCCCAGTTCAGTCTACCAATACCTACATAAAGCCACATACACAAAGTGGCACATGTATCTGGAGTTCCATCGCAGAGGCAAGAGGCCCTGGTGCATCCATCCCCCTGCCCACTGCTTGCAGATAAATAAAAATAACAATTTTCTTATACATAAATGGCAATCAGGGAATTCTGAAACCCAGGAGCAAGGGCTGCCTGCTTTCTGCTCACTGAACATTGCTTAGGGTCGTCTCTCACATCTTCACAACTGACAGGCTGCTACTCAAGTCATGGAGGCATCTTTATTGTTTTCTAGTTGCTGTGACCAAATACTTAGGAAACTTAAGGAAAGGAAGATTTATTGTAGCTTACAGTTCAAGGTTCGAGCCCATCGTGGTGGATAGGTGACAGGAGCTAGAGCTAGTTGGTGACGTTCAGTTTGTAGTGAGGAAGCAGAGATGACAAATGTTGGCCTCAGCTCAGGGCTCAGAACATCAAGGCCATGAAATGGTGTCGCCCACAGGGCAGGTGGGTCTTCTCACCTTGACTAGCCCAATCAAGACACCCCTCCCAGGTATGCCCAGAGGCCAACCTAATGTAAACACTCCCCCTCAGGTTAGTTACTGTGGGGATTTGAGGTCCCACCAAGTGGATATATCGGCCACCACAGCAGGTTCGTATCTCTTGGACCCTGAGGTTTAAGCTTATAGACCTCCTTAAAATATAATTTTTGATGCTACTGAACATTTTAGTTTTGCAGCGGTATGTTTTGAGGCATTTGAGTGTTCAGCCTCATGAGAATGTAGAGAAACGTGCTAAAACTTGTTCTTAAAACCACCCATCCTGGCTTATGACAAATGTGCCCCATGAAGCCCCGTTGGCTTGAGTTTGCATGTCATCCCAGGTACAGGGGACTATTAAAGATGTCACATACCATTGGCTTTGACAAACAGCTACTGAGTTGTATTATGAAGAGATGAAAAAAATGGGGTTTGATGGCAGCTTCCTCGCTGGTTTAATGTCTCTTCTGAGTGAATGCTATCCCTCTTTCAGCGGCATTGGTCCCTGGTTTGCCATTTCAAGAATTATTAACAAAAATAATCACCAGCATGGAGGCAAAGTGAAAACGAGGCTTATTTTATAATTTTCTCAGTGACTCAGAGAAAAACTTTCTCCCTCAGGAAGCACTGTGCCTCCCTCTGGGGTTTTGACTTGGCACTCACCGTCATCAATGGCCTGGACGATGATGGGGTAAAAGCTGTCGCTTACATGAGGGGACTCGCGGTCAATTTGCATCCTGGTGGTCACCACTCCTGACTCTTCATCCACAGTGACCCAGTTTGCTGGATCGTGAACCAGTTTGTACCTGTGGAAGGAAAACACACGCTTTTTTAATAGACGGGAAAACAACGTCAAAAGACAAATCAAAGTCTGAGAACCAGTGTCTAGCATCAGTAATTTGGGAGTTCTAGGACAACGGAAATGTAAGTGTTCATGGATTTGCAGAAGGCACAGGGATGGTGGTGAAGACTCAGGGGGCTGAGTTCACGGTCATTGGGATCACAAATGCCCATCGCCTGGTGGGGCGGAACATAACTTTGCCTTAGGGACATAATTGGCCCTGGAGCAGAGCAAGGCTTCAGGTGCCAGTGGGAGCTCTGGCTTCATGGTAAACACCAACCTCCACAACAGCATGGAGCTTGACTCACCTGGACTGTCGGCTTTGCACTAGAGCCCAGAGAGTTCACACTTGAGTTACCTCAGCCAATGAAACAGCCTACATCTTCCTCACTTCTAAAAACCTGGGGCCATTTCAAGAGGTAGAACCCCCACCCACCCACCCAGAATGCCTGACAGTCACTAGATGGCATCTATTTCAGCCAACCACAGTCTACTGGAGGGGGACCTCAGGAGGGAGTCCCGAGACAGCAACAGACAAAGTGCCAGCCCAGAGATGGGTCGGAGGGGGCACTCCACCTTGGGCTCTCTTGTCCTCCCCTGGAAAACACTTCCCAAAGAGTCCACAACCATCCCTTTCTGACCTTCAATGAGCCACTGCTTTTAAAAGGACTGACATTTCCCCATGCCCCACTTCACCACTTAGGAACGATTCCAGAAGTCCTTGTGGTTTTTGTAATGTCTAGAAACAAGGCATAGAACCTCGAAAGTTCACCTACAGATCACCTCAGGCCAAAAGAGCCCAGAGGCAATTGGGTATGTAAGGTAACTAACTCCGACTAAAGCTGGTGAGGGAAAACAAAACCAGAGAGAGCCTGCTTACCAGACCTCACCTCTACCCTGTCAGCAAAGACTCCGCTGGCACCATGGGTAAGCAGTAGCTGAGGCTACAGCAGACAGATAACCTGTTTAATTTCAGTGCAATCCTAACATATAATGAGAGCTGCTGATGAGCCAACCATACTCGGGAGACAGGAAAAACGAATGAGGATGATAAATCCTGACCCCCAAAGGCATCAGCCGGAAACATCAACATTACCTGGGAGTTTACTAGAAAGGTAAATCTCAGTCCCCACTCATATCCTGTGGGTCATAGGTCTGGAGTGGTGACACCCAGCAATCTGCATTCAAGGAGCCCTCCCTCTAAAGATTCTGACAGCCAGGATGTTTGGCCATCACTGTTAATTGCTGCAGCAACCCTGCATGCAGGGCGCCCTTTGTGGAGGTCTTGAGTATTGCTCACGATGCTGTCATCTAAGGACTGGGAACGGAGGTTGAGGAATTCTATGTTGCTGGCATTTCTGTGTCTTCCTAGCATAGGATGATTGTTCTGAAAATTCATTTGAATTACTTAAAAAATTATCATGCTATAATAAGTTGGAAATTTTTTAAATTAGCCTTCCCTCCCAAGGGTGTGTTGAAGAGAGTTGCTTTAAAGAGAGCTGCTCAGCAGTTACAGGTACTTGCTCACAAAGCTTGAAGGCCTGCGTTCAATGCCCCAGGTCCCACAAAAAGCCAGATGCACAAAGTGGCGCATGCATCTGGAGTTCGTGTGCAGCAGCAGAAGCCTCTGGTATATTCATTCTTTCTCTTTCTTTCTCTCTCTCTCTTTTTAAAATATATTTTATTTATTTATGAGAGAGAATGGGCACAGCACGAACTCCAGACACATACGCCCTCTTGTGCATCTGGCTTTACATGGGCACTGGGGAATCAAACTCGGGTCCTTCTGCATTACAGACAAATGCCTTAACTGCTAAGCCATCTCTTCAGCCCTCTTTCTCTCTCTTAAATAAGTAAATATTTTAAACAATAAGTTTCTCAAACTGAAGCAGGAACAGGAAGCAAGTGGAAGATGGAAGTAGGTGATGTTGCATAAGTGGTTTTGGGATCAGTGGCTGAGCTGGGCCTTGAGAAGGAACAAGATGGACACCCCACCCCACCCCCAGCTGATCATGGCCCAGTGGAGAACACAGAGCCATGGATGCCAGACCTTCCCAGTGCTAAAAACAATCCATAAAATTCAAGTTGCCATGCAGTCATTTGGTATATAGGATAGCAATTTTTAAAACAAAACAAAGTAACCCAAGAGCCTGTGGATAGATGGATGGATGAAGAAAATCGTGGGGAACACCGGCAGAGCATGGACCCCCCCCCAGTCCAGCAGAGAAGGGAGATTCTGACACACATCAATCATGTCAATCACAGAGGGCTGTGATGCTAAGTGCCACCAGCAGGTCACCACAGACAGATGCTGGAGGACTCCACTCACAGGAGGCAGCTGCAGTTCTCAAAGCAAAGGAGCTAAGAAAAGATGGTGGTCACCAGGGTCTTGGGAGAGGGGGTATAAGAATGAGGACTTAGGGACAAGGGTGGTCCTTGATTGTATGTCCCCCAATAGACTCAGGTATTTTCTTAAAGCATGGATTTCTAGCTGCTTGGCTGAAGGAGACATCACTGTGGTGTCACTGGGGTCTAGCTCCAAGGTGTCACTGGGGGTGGGTGCTGGGGTCTAGATCTAAGATGTCACTGGGGGGTGGGTTCTGGGGTCTAGATCTAAGGTGTCACTGGGGGTGGATGCTGGGGTCTAGATCTAAGGTGTCACTGGGGGTGGGTGCTGGGGTCTAGATCTAAGGTGTCACTGGGGGTGGGTACTGGGGTTTAGGTCTAAGGTGTCACTGGGAATGGATCTGAATTCTAAGTCAAATGTTTGTAGAATTAGTCTGAGCTCTGCTGGGTCCTCTCTGCTGCTGAGTGTGCTTTGCTTGCTTGGTTGTGGTTCTGGCTGCTGGTGCTTTTTCTCTTCATGGATCTGTGAAATGAAGCCAGCTTCTTCCGCCATTATGGAACTTCCCTTGGATCTTTAAGCTTCAAATATATCCCTTTCTCCCATAAAACTGAGTCTGATTTGAAAGTTCATCCCAGCCATGTGGAGATGACTTCAACAGGGGCACATGTATACATGTGTGGTGTGTACACATACATGTGCTTTTTGTGTATATGTGGAGAGTGTGTACGCATGAGAAGGCTACAGGTTGATGTGAAGTGTCTGTGAATTTAATTACACTGGCCACAGAGTTTCAGCTTGGGAAGATGAGAGAAGTTCTGGAGGTGGATGATGGTGTTGGTTATGTAATCATGTGTGTTCAAGGCTACTGACTATAATAAACTTAAGATGGTTATATTTAAAGACCCACTTCCAGTTGCCCAGAAGCAAGAGAGCCACTGGCTTATAACCTCTGACAAATAGGGTCATGGAAATATACAACAAATTATTTTCACTGGGTGGCTTCTTATACTTTCACCACTGAGACTTAACCAACTTTATATCACTCTGCAGAAGCCAGGGTGCCAACAGTCCTGTGGGTGAGGCTAGTCCCATTGAGCCAACCACCCTTCATGGCCCTCTCTGCCCACCTTATCTGGCTTGCAGCCCCATCTGGATCCGTAGCATTGAACACTCCCAGCTGGATTCCAGGCCCGCTTCCATCCTCCTTGCTGACGATGAAGCTCCCAGGGTGAAAGGCAGGCGGATCATTGGCATCCATCACCTGCACACTCACAGTGGCTCTGGCCACTTCCTGCCTTGATGGTTGTAGCCAGCCCTCTTCACAGGAGAAGAGTGGTTCCTGGTTTTCCACGGCAATGACCAGGCTGTGAGCTGCTTGGGTTTCATAATCCAGATACTGAAAAGCCAGGAGAGGATTTTGTTAGCCTGCAACGCTGCCCTGACTGGACAAGGCTGAGCACTGAGTTATCACAAACCCAGCTGGAAGAGGGTAATGATCAAAGACAGTCTGCAGCTCATTTTCAAATCACTTACAGAGTTCTCCCTCTCTCCTGGTTGAACAGAGCCACCGTCCATCAGAAGGTAATGAAAAATACAACAAACCCCCTAACTTTATGAAACATTAATGTGCTAACCATGCTGCAGTAAAGCTCAGAGCAACATGGAGAAATATAAATACTAACGACAGTTATTCGGGGCTGTGATGGTTTGGATGGGGAGGGTCCCCCCACAGGCCCATGTGTTTGAACACATGGGCTTGTGATACTGTTTGGAGGAATTAGGCTACTGAGGCCTTGAGGTTTTAGAGCCAGGCCCCACTTCCTTTCCTCCTCTGCTTCCCGACTATGAATGCAACATGACCAATGACCAGTGCCCAGCCTTTCTGACCATGATGGCCTGCAGATCCTTGAGACTGCAAGCCCAAGTAAGCCCTTTGCTTCCTTCAGCTAACTCAAGGCCACAAAGTGGCCAGTAAATTGAAAAGCCTGAGAGGTTGGGGATATCTGAAAAAATCCAATGGCAGAGACTTGCTACTTGCAGCGTGAACCATGGGCCTTCAGTATCACCTGGGAGCTTGTTCAGAATAGTGGCCCTCACCCAGGTGTGCTGACTCAGGTGTGCTCCACCCAGGGGACTCATCTGCAAGGTGCTGGGAACACCAAGTTCTCCCTGGAAGACTTGAGACCCTGGTGTTAGAGAGCCCTGTTGTATTCCTGACTCCATACTCTTCCTCAGTTTCCCTATTAGTAACTTGCGATAGCATTTTTTCAAAGGCCAACTTCTCTGTGGTAAGTCCTCATGTTTACCATACACCTAGAGACTACATAAATGTTCTGATTTCTTTTACTTTACAAGTTTGAAACATTTAAAACTCAGAAAAGAAAAGATAATTTGGGTTTAAAAAGAAAAGGAAATATTTTCAAGGGGCTGAGAATGTGGCTCAGTTGACAGAATGCCTGGCTAGCAGGTGTGAAAGCCTGGCTTTGCTTCCCAGCACCACATAAACTGGACATGATGGTGTGTTTCTCTAATCCCAACACTGGAGGGGTAAAGGTAGCAGGATCAAGGTATATAGTGAGTTCAAGGCCACCTGGGACACATGAGGCCCTGCCTCAACAAACCAACAAACCAACAAACAAACACCTTCATCTATTATCACGTCAAAAAATTAAACCTTAAGACCTATGCAAATGTATTGAATTTTTGCCTAGAACAAATAAAAGTTGAAGCATTTAATAGCATCAAAAGTAATATTTAATGCTGCTCTTATTTTGACTGGAGGACCCCTTGCCCTGTACACAGTGGTTTCAGGGGCCCCACCCTCTTCTAAGGGTGACACTTAGCAGTATACAGTAAGTGTTCAACAGGTATCATTATTGCTTCTCCTGAAGAGAGGCTGCAGCATACCCACCCGCCTGGTCAGACAGTCTTGACTTTACCTTCACGACGTTTAAAATTCCCTGGTTGGTCTCAGGATCAGTCACAACATCAAAATGCCCCTCCTTGTTGCCGTCCAGTATGCTGAATTCTGCTCTCCACGCCGGAGTAGATGGAGAATCATCGTCTTGAACCAGAAGACGCAACACACCCTCATAGACTTGACCTTCTGAAAGCTGAATCTTATACTGAAAGAGAAAATCACTATTTCCATGTCACAGACAGAAACACCACGGAAAAGGAAGCCCAGAGGGAATGGAGGCAGGAAGAGTAAGGGCTAAGGAGGTCCTTAGCATGACATCCTGCAGGTTTCTCTTGCTATTCAACCTGACCTTGTAGCATCTGAAACTATAGTAGGAATACCAACAAGTATGGAGCACTGGATCCTTCCTACCAATAATCCTCCCTGTGACTGGTGTCTGGAGCTGAAATGATTCCAGAAACATTCTTAAATCCAACTCCGTGTGCTGTGTTTCAGGGACTTTAAAAATAATAACAGTTGTAACAAAGCATACCCTTGGGTGTGCACTTTAAAGATCTCTCCTACAGTGGGGAGAAGTGTGGCCGTTAAAATCAAAGTGATCGATCTCTTTGCTCATAAAGGTAGTTCTTTGAAATAGCTTGCTTTTCAATATTTTTGGTGACAATGTCTCTAGACAATCACATCAAAATAGTGATGTACTTTTTTTCCAGGTTTGAGACCATTGCTTTTTCCTGAGCCAGAAAAAAAGAGTTTTGAGACATGGTTCAACTATAATATTGTTTTGCCATTTTATATACTTTCGGGTGAGGTGCTTTCATTTGAAAACATTCTGCATTAGTTTATATAATTAGCATTTTTTAAAATGACACCTTTTTAAAATAAGTGGTTGAATCACTTAAGGAACAACAGTTACTGGGCGCTTGATTGCTTTATATGCTGGCAAAAAATAAAAGCATTTCCAGTGAGCTGACAAATGAGTGTATGTGTGTGTGTGTTGTGGGGGAGAGGTTGACAATGAATCTAACAAATAAATTCATTAGCTAGAACACCATGATGAAGACTAGAACAAAAGGGTTAAGAATGTCTCCAAGGAGGTGAGAAGATTTTAATTATGTCAGCAAGGAAAACCTCTCTCAAAAATCTAGATTTTGTGTGTGGGGGGGGTTGTGTCTTTGTGTGTGTGTGTGTGTGTGTGTGTGTGTG